>JAJGOT010000050.1:47500-52500 GCA_022457155.1 Cladopsammia gracilis | reverse complement strand
TCTGTTCTTACGCCAAGTATTTAGTATATTTAACATTTGCACTTGATAGACAAAAGGTATTGTCAATAATCGTTCTAATTATTAGACGTTGCGTTAGTCAATGTTATTCGTTATACCTTCTGTTTTCGTTAACCGATATTTTTGTTGTCAATTTTAGCAACAACTACAACTATATATATTCTCAAAGAATATGTAACCTTTGCAAATAAAATACGTTTTATTTTTGTTGAAATTCTGTTAGTTATTAAAAATTGTACAGAATCGATCGGAAATCATAAAGAATGTTCATCTCCTCGTCGCTTAAAGCTTCGCTGCATTTGGTTTGTTTCCTTTGCCTTCTTTTTTCAGTTGTTTGCTTCGAGCTTCCAGACGTTTTCTTGTTTTTTCAAACGCTTTGTCTTTAATAATGCTCACAGGGTATTTACTTTCTTTCAAATGCCGGTTGAAACTCGAAATGTAATGTAATGTAATGTAATGTAAATCTTTATTTAAACACGGAGAATCATCAGTTAAGTTAATAATTAAAAATTAAAACTTGTACAACTGCTTTACATGATTGCCGTGTGGGAATCCGATATCTCAGATTCTTTCATAATACCCCGTTTAAACTGCCCAATAAAACAAACGCTTTTTAAATCGTGGGGCAAGTTATTCCACAAACAGGCCCCGCTGTTGCAAAAACTTCGAAGGCTTGAAGGCTCGTAGTCTTCGCCGTCTTTACTTTTAACACTTAAAATAAATTCGCATATGTACTTGTTGAGTTCTTCTGCATGGTTGCATTTCTTGTTGTTGTTGTTTCGCTCTTCTCTTTTAAGAATACGGTTAGTAGATTAACATCTCTTCGCGTTTTCGCTCGAGTGTTTTGTTTTCCTGCTCTTGAATGTATTCTTCAATTGGTTTGTCCAAGGACATAAATCCGGAACTTTCAGTCATCTTTTGAGTTTTGAATAGAGAATTAAAAGTTCAAACAAATATTTTTGTGAATGAAAACGCTAGCGCCAGCGACAGTACAAGCGCCTTTGAAAATATTGATATGTTTTGACAGGTGCTTTGTGATTGGACGAAACGCTTTTCTCACGTGTGAGAAAGTCGTTTCGCCATTCTGATTGGCTGCGAAAATTCCCGTAATATTTGCATTCAAGGTGGCTCATGCATAAAGACAAATTACTTAAATCTCGAATACATTGTCCAACAATGTGAGCTATGGTAAATGTTGATTATCAGCTGGGGTCCCATTGACCCCACTTGGTAGTATGAGGGTTAAAAGTGTTACAAGATCAGTAGTAGCCGCTTTATAGTGAATTTAAGTCGCTGCTTGAATGCTAGGATCAGTTAATTTTTCAGTCCGTGATTTAATGTGAGCGCAAGTTTGCGAAATTACAGTAGCAATAAAAGCGACAAACCTCGGTTAGGCGAGGAGTGGACAGCCACTCTAAGTGATTCGAATTTTTCATCAAATCTGACTCATATGTGCTTCGCTCTAAAATGTTGAAGCAGCCCTGTTTCCTCCAAAAATTGTAAACTTTCACCGCAGTCCGCCATTATTTCTTCCGCCATCTTGAAAACAGGATCTGCCAGTCGTCTCCCCTCTTTCCTCCTTCCCATCACCCCTCGCGCTCCCTTTGGCTGCGCTTCACTCGTTAATATTAATAGGAGACTGAGAGACGACTGGGGACTTGTCAGCATCTGCTTTGTATCATTTGCTCTAGAAAACATATCTGTACTTTAATTAAAAACGTCGAAACTTGTAATGAAAATTAGTAGAATTTCTGGACTTGATGTATGAAAAGTTCTAGCCAGTCATCGTTGATGAAGAAGCTTGACACCTAGCTAGTTTCAACGACCTGTAGCATTTTTCAAACTACATTTTAACTGTTCTTTTCGTTGTTAATGCTCAATAATTTTACTTAAGAATTTATCTTGCAATTTTTATATTACTGTTCTTGTTTTATTTCGACTGGACATTTCGAAAAGGTTTGTGACAATTAAAAGAGAAGTCAGCTTTGACATTGACAAACAAGTCGAGGGAATATATGTTAATGACCTGTCTTAACCAATCACAAAAGGCTTACTTTTGCGTTAAACTATAACTGGAAATAAACTATGAAACCAGTTTGACTAGTTTTCCGACCAGTCAACACAAAAATAATAACATTATTTTTTAACGGAGAATTGTAAAGAAGTCAACCGTCAAGCAGTCAGCAAGAGAAAACAAGCTCATTCGTTCTGTGTAAAGGAACCAGCTCGTTCCCAAGAAAGTTTCTTTACACTACATCTCCAAAGCAATGTAATATATTGACATGAAAACTAGGCACGACTGATATGAAGAATCTGTTTAACTAAGGGCCGTGTAAAAATAAAATGTTTATATTTTAGAATTTTGATGACGTCAGGTGAAAACGATAAATTAAGCTGAGCAAGTTTTAAAACACAGCCACATAGCCTACACCACCCAGCGGCTCCATGAATCATCAGCTTTAAACGTTTAACCAACACAGAGTAATGTAAACAGCGTGCGTCAGCAAAAGTTACTGAATATGCCTTTATCACGCGGCGGCCATGTTGACTCCCCGGAGAATAAAATGCTTTGGTTTTATCCGCCCAACCTCGCAGTGAAAAAGTTGAAAACAAGGTTGGCGGGCAAAATCTTTTGTTTTTATACAAAATGGCGGGGGCATGATAAAGGCCTATAAAATTATTTTCAAGAAACAAATGTCAACGTTTTCTGCTGCAGTGAACAACCTCAATAGCCCATTTGCATGATAACGTCACGCGCGCTGTGCATTATGGTTGTAGTAGTAAAGACCGCGAAAGTTTAAAAAAAATGGCGGAAACTGATGCGAAAAGTCATGAAAACAACTCAAGCATGTTAAGGCATGGCTCGTCCCTTGGTGTAGACCACCCGCGAAGTAAATTCTTTTTTCCTTTGGAAGTAATGCATTTTAGCCCCAAGAGTCACCAAAAGTATACAACAAACTGGATTTAGCGGCCTTAAATAACTTAAGGTTTGATTATTGTGGTCACGTGTCTGATGACGTCATAATTTGGACAAAAAGGAAACTTCAAATGGGGTAAGGATGGTTAACTTTAGCCAAGAGAAAATCATAAGCAATTGTTTGCCCCAATGCATAAATACTATCCCTGCCCGGAATGGACAATTTTTGTATTTTATTAACAAGATATTAAGAGACAAAATATGTCACGTGACCTCTTTTACGAAATAACCCTTTAACTGTAAATCATAGTCAACCATTCCGGCCAGATTCATATAGGGGAGAAGCATACAGATACGTTAACGGTTCAATTTATATCCATTATATGCCATCTCGGCACCCCATTTTCAATTTTCTTTTTGTGTAGGAAAGCAATCATAACAATTCACGTGATGCAAATATTCGACATTTAAAGTAAACAATGGTTCAAGGTTAACAAGTTTTATCCTGCTGCTAAGTTTGAGCCTGTTCAGGTGAATCACTTTAAAGTTATGATCGTTTTTAGGTTTTATGCAAATTAGGATCTGAGCCATGCCTTAACATGCTTGAGAAGGACATTCAAGGCCACTCGAAGTCCGAAAATTTCAAGAAGAAAATTGTTTTGACTGAGGACGATGTCCCAGGGGCATCGTTCAAAAATAAAGATCCTCAAATATTTCATAATGAACAACTTAAACGTTGGTTTAAGTGTCGAGGTGCTAGTGTGGGTGGGAGTCGAAGAGAATTACTGGTAAGGTTTGTAGCTCTGTCAGTATTTTTTCTGTCAGTATTTTTAGAGTTAAAGCGATTTTCTTAGGCTCCAGCTGTGTCTTTGACTTTAATAGAATAAAGGATTATCAAGTATCTGGCCAGGACAAGAAAATCGTCGATCCAGATGGAGGGATACATTTTCGTAGACTTGGACTTGAGCGCGAGCTGCGATCACAACAAACCAGCGATAATCTTCCCAAGAGAGTTACATGGCCCAGCGATAGTTGGACATTATCCTTGGAACAAATGCCTCCGTTTCAGCATTGTTATTTGTTTGCTCATTTAGCCGGAGAAATTGAAAGTAACTCGAAGAAAGTTCGCCGAGGTGCTTTCAAAAGCAAGCGTGAAGGTTACGCTCTATATAAAGCCGGACACGTACAAAAGGTAAAGTTCAACAACACGACAGATGAACATTTCTGTTTTTTTGTAAGCCGCCTAAAGGCCTCCATGACTAGAAACAAACTATACAGAACAAGAGTATCACTAAGTAAGCAAACGGCTCAGGTGAAGTCTGGGGCATGTAACTGTAAAGCAGGCGCTAATGGTCGATGTAAGCATATTGGCGCATTGCTGTACAAAATACTCGATTTTAATGAAAGCGAAGTGGATGAAATACCACCTGACCTTACTTGCACTGAAAGACCACAACAGTGGCACATACCCCGCTCTAATTCCTCAAAGGACGAACTAGTTCTATTGGATGAGTTATTAGGGATTAAGCATAATTATGAGGCCGATAAAAAGAAGAAGAAAAACGAGGTAAGGACTCAGAGAAAAGTGGAAAAGCAAATGTACGACGCTGCACCCTCTTTTGCTAGAAAAATCAATGAACATCAAACAAAACAGTTTTCTGAGGACTTGAAAGCAGCAAAAACAAAGAACCGACCAATGCTTATTGATTTGTTAGAAGGGAATGAATGCAAGCCCATTGTCACTCAAGACATAACACTAAGGGAAAATCGAGACAACATACTGAAGGATCATGATTATTGTTGTCATTAAAACAGAAAACGTCAAAATGAAATGGGGGATGCAGATGGTGGCATTGATATTCCTTGTAAAATCATTAAAATGGAAAGCGTTATTGAGCCACTCGATACAAATTTTGACAATCGATTTTGCTTGTCTCATTGTGAAGCTGTCCAAGTTGATGCTCCTGACAGTGAGCGATCTGTTACTGAAGATGACAACCAAGAATGTGCACAATCCCTTCCACCCGAGAACCCGTGTACAAACACCAGTTTGTCTTACATTAAA
>JAJGOT010000050.1:0-42500 GCA_022457155.1 Cladopsammia gracilis | reverse complement strand
CCTATTTTCTGAGGTTGTTTCATAACACTCATGTTTTTTTCTGGATTTGTTCACGGGATATACCGCTGTATATATGCCCTATATGTTTTACCAGCTTATGTGCCTCATCACCTTTACTTTCGTCGTAGAAACTTTTGACGATGGACGAGTGATCGGATTTTCTCGCTACAATACAATTTGTTGCGATGTGCGTGATGCGTGAAACTTTGCTTCCCACCATGGGATCGTGAACGTCCTGCAGCTGATATTGACCACTTTTCCATTTCTTGTACACTCTCTGCCTAAAACCACCATTTTGTTTTTTGGGCCATTCCTTAAATGTTTTCTCACCACTGAGTATACCATACAGGGCATCGCACTCAGCATCATTCATAGTTGAATTTCTTCTTTTAACATGAATAAATATAATTTTTAGAATAAATATTTCTTATTAGGAGACGTATGCGCTTAGGCTAATTTTTCGCGTATTTTGTAGTCCCCCAAAACACCGGAAATATCACTGTGTGCTTAAGTTGTAATCACTTGTAAGTGAGAAATGCTTTCGGCGAAAGCCTGAGTAAAACGAATAATTCTTTCTCGCATGCCTCACCAAATCAGAAAAAAATAAGCGCATCAGGTTATAGATTTCCAAAGAAGGATTCTCAAGTGACTGATAATATTGTGATTATATAGCAGTGGTGTATTAAAGCCATTTCTTAAATACAATTGTGATGTTATAACATATTTCCAGGAATAATAATTCCCGAGGTGCACATAAAAGTATACGATAATATACCAAAGTATATCCAAGAATAGTGAATTATTTTATAAAATAATTGATTTAATGTAAAGAAATGCTAGAACGTCTTGTTTTGGGACCTACGAGGTAGTCCCGAACATTGTGAAAACGTGGTAATCTCTTTTTTACTACACGATGCGAGAACCAAACGCGCTAATGAAGATCAATTTAAAGTGACAGCTAAGGACAAAAGAATACTTTCTATTATTGATGAGCTATTGATCATTTGCATTTCACAACTGTTAATCTGTCACACTTGACACATTAGTCTCTGATTTCTCAAAAAAAAACCTCGTTATATATGTTTGTTTGTTTGTTTGATTGTTTGTCTGTTTGTGTGTGTGTCTGTCTGTCTGTCTGTCTGTATGTATGTATGTATGTATGTATGTATGTCTGTATGTATGTATGTATGTATGTATGTATGTATGTATGTATGTATGTAAAGGACTCTCCAGTGAAAACTTACCTCGGTATCCTTTTGCATGCATGAATCTGGAGGCTTATCTTCATTTCCCGAAATAACGCTTTTTAAAAGGCAGAAGAGAAAGATAATTGAAAACCACGCGCTTCGCGACATTGTTGTCTCCGACTGATATTCCGGTAAAAAGTCAAACAAAACAGACGACTGGGACGAGACTGGGACAAAACTGATAGCATTTTAGTAGTTCAGTTAATAACTTCTGTTTTTGAAAAACGGCCAAACGGCCTCCACGTTATTACGGAAAAGTTGAAGTCCAGGCAACTGATATTAACTGAAAATAACTCGTTCGATCGATTAGCCATTTTTAGACCTGAAAATATTTAAAACTCTCATTTTATTCCAGGACAGAAACGTCATCCCATTCCATTCCAATAATTCCTTAGGGATCATTTCGCGTCGAGTTTAGTTCTATTTGGGGATCATTTGGTTTCTGGGATCACTTCGCGTCGTGTTTAGTTCTATTTGGGGATGATTTCGCGTTCGGGGATCATTTTGCGTCGTGTACATCTTTCAGATAAATCATAACAACAACAAAAGCAGTATAAACGGTAAGGGCAAAACTTTAAATTTTAAAAGTATCTAACTATTAACTACTAACCTTGACCAGAAATAATCATTAAGCCCTTAAGTAACTGATTTCTCTTTTCTCACTTCGTCTGTGGTAAAAACTATAATACTTTGTGACGTCCGAATTAGTTACCATAATCGTATCAATAACATAATTCTTTATTGTGATTGGTCATTCACGTGCCTATTTCTTACGTAATTGGCGCGCGGTCGCGTAGGTGTCCAATTACAGCTATCAAAACGGCTACTTTCGATATATTAAAATATTTATTTATTACAATTCATGGCTAAAATGGAAATAAATTACATTACAAAAAAAAACATTGTAGACTAGAGATAGCCATAGGAGGTCCGCAAAAGAGTCCTAGACCCCATTCTAGGCGGACCCCAATGTTCAAATCACATTAAAAAGATTAATAAAACTTGATAGTGAGGCTATGAGGACACAAAAAAAAAGAAAGAAATAAACATGTTTTTTTTTATTCCCATTGTTTTTGTCCTCCAGGCCTCGCTATCACGTTGAATTTTAATATATCGAAAATAGCCTATTCCAATTTTTTGTAATTGAATAGCTGTAATTGGACACCTACATTGCGAGCGCGTCAATCAGTTACTGTTGGGTCGGTTGTGGACTCGAGGACTTCAGTAACCTGGCAAACTTATTAAAGTCGTTAGAGGACGCGAAACGCTAGACTTCATTCAGCAAACTTTCGTCACCGCCACGGAGGAAAATACATTTATTATGAAGTGGAAAGAAAAGTTAGTAAACGAATGACTTGAAAGTTTATTTCGTATTCTTGTTTGTGAAAACAAAAGTTTCGTGATGATCAAAAGTTTCAATGTGCTCGATGCCTTTTTAAGTTCATTTATCTGAATTTTGAGGCCAAATTGAACATGATACAGATGAAAGCTCCAAATAAAATGTTTTTGTCATGGTAAATAGCAAATAGATTGAAGCAGGCCACTGATAATATACGTCCTCTGATAAACAAGAAGCTGTACACAGCTTGAACTCGTGGCGCCTTTAACTCATTGCAGCATTGATTCCCAAGTGATTCGAGTGCTTTTACAGAGAAACATAAGCTTAAAATTATGTCTAATCAAAGGCTCCTAAGAGCCAACCCGAGGAGAAGAAACGGTAACGCGTAACGCGTAACGCAATATTGCCGTAAGCTTACGTTTTCACACTGACACAGTTCGATATATATATATTTTTTTTTTTAAATTAAACGTAAGGATTTTTGACGAGCGAAAAAGAAAGTACATCACTTTTATAATGTCCAGATCGAAAAAAGAAAAAAAAAAAGGAAAAAAGAAAGAGGACTTTACGGAGATTCGAACTCGGGCCGTCCGGGACTAAGCCACAAACTCAATCACTGCGCTGTCCAAGAACACATACTACCTACGCATCAGAACGCGTGTTTAGTTTGCAAAATCCTTTTAGATCGATGTAAGCTTATTGTTGTCTATATTCGTTTACATCAAATTAATTATTGTTATCGTTGGATTCACGTTGAATTCCTGTTGAATTCCTGTTACGAAACGTGTTCGTAACAAAGCATTTGCTCACTAAAGTTTACAGCTGATGGAAGGAGCGAGTGAGTGAGTGAGTGAGTGAGAGAGAGAGTGAATGAGTGAGAGAGAGAGTGAATTTTATTTAAACACCCTTGCCGATAACCTGTTCATCATGCTTTCACGTATACACGGGTTTAAAAGTAAGACTACACTGCATTCACTAGATTCAGTAGCTGACACTTAAGCTCGACCCGGAGCTCGATCGCTTAGCAAATGGCAAGTTTAATATACAAAACACAGAACTTGCCAGAGCAAAAATCCCACAGGAATAAGCGGCGAACACAATATCAAACGGTCCTATCCATCCATGAACGCCTTGAATTGTCTTGAAAGTGTGCAGTTGTACGCAGTAGTTCTTTATCTTGCTTCTCGAGTACATGCACACGGACAGATTTTACGGTATGTACTTCATGGCCGAAAGCCATATAGTCGTCGATATGGACTTAAATATGCGTGCATAAATTTGCATGCGCTAATGTGACACGAAAAAAAAACAAGAAAAGTCAACGCCGGATTTACAACTCGTGTGCTTCGCCACGAGTAACAATGTTTGACACCATAGCACGGTCAAAACAGTTGCGGAATTACTCGCTTCCCACGTAATTCCACACTTTGTTATGACTATGCTATGGCGTCAAACATTTATCACAGGACATATAATGGCCAATTAAAATATTGTTTGTTAAATATAATAATGAAATTCGGCGGCTGCACTGCACACGGTTCAGGTCTCATTCTCTGTGGTCCCAGTTTAGAGTTAAAGCGCGCATGCGTGTTCAATCACGATTAATGGACACTGTTCCACCGAAATAAGGAAACTGTAATTTGGCCAAATGACACCAAATATACAACTAAATTGGATAAAAAGCTTTTATAGAGCAAAACAGAAGCAGTAGTTTGGACAAAAGTGTAGGATTAAAATGATTGAAGTGGATTACAGGGGCTGGATTCACGAAATCCTACCCTAAGATATATCCTCAAATATAACTTTTAGGTTAAAAGTTATATTAAAAGTTATATTAAAAGTTATGTTAAAAGTTATCACTTAAAAGTGATATTAGTGATATTCAAGAACGATATCATAGCTTACGCCCATCCTAAGATATGCGCAACTTAGGAGTCTCCTAAGTTCACTGGTCCCCGAAAATTATCGATTGCCGTATATAAGCCAATCAGATTTTCTCAATTCGTGGTTATAAATAATAAGTACCGCAAATTTGAATAATAGCTGAGTTCGTACATTTGATTCCACTATGTCTGAAGCAAAGACCAATTTTACGAGCCAAGAGAAATCGGCTAGTAGAAGGAGTGGCATGTCGCAAACGTCATATTTAATTCATATAACAATGTTGACCCAACCCACAAAAACTAGAAAAAGCCGGGCTTCGATAAAAATTACTGAAGAATCGAAGTCAGCGCAGTTTCAGGAAATTTACGATATGTGGAAGAAATACGAAAGATGTGGATGTCCCTGAAAAGTGACACTATTGTTGATATTGCCTTCTGAAATCACTGTCACAAGCTGTTGTCCCTCCATATAAAAACATCGTAGGTACTCCCACGCTATTTTTCCACGACGTTTAATGTTATATTTTCTGCGTCGCACACTACTTCTAATGAGTATTAATAGAGTGATAGCTCTTTCTTTTCACGAACGAAGTCTCGTCCTCCTTTGGAGACTTGATCGGCTCGTAGTTGCAGTCTATTGACGCTTACAATAGGACATGTCTCGCAATAGGAGGTCTTCATGAATACCACTTATCTCCTGAGTTATATCTTAGGAGGCTCTTAGTACTTAGGATGTCTTCGTTAATACGGCCCCAGTTCATGAATTTTTATTTTGTGACAGGTTGTCATAAAAAAGTTTTCATTCTGGAGGAATTTTGAGTGTTTAGTCGTTGTTTTGTCTTTTAGTTCTTTTTTCGTTGCGTTCATCACCTTTGGCGTTTTGTTTTTCTTCCTATTTTAAGATAATAAAGCAATCTTAAAGCAAGCTCCTGGTCATAATCACGAAAACACGAAATTTCAGCCGAGACAGTGCCCCTTTATGCTAAAATATTTGTGACCGTACAAAATATATATATATATACGTACATAGCTGGCAAACAAGGCAAAGCCCCGTAAAAAGCACAGCTGTGGTCTTAATACATACTTCTAGGTGGAGTTTAACCTTTCAAATCACCTTCGACACAACGATCACTAAATCAAGATTGACCGCAGAATCAAGCTTTAGTTTTGATACGGTCACGCCATACCACAGATAAATCGCGATTAGTTATACACCTTATTCCAAAATGGCGGCCAATTTGTCATTATTTTATATGCATTTTAATTAGTCTTCTTGGCCCGACAGCACGTGCGAAATACAAAGGAATTTTCAAGCAAAAATGAGGCCAAGAGGGCTATTTAAAATGCATATAAAAGAATAATAAATTGGGCGCCATTTTGAAATAAGATGTATTGTGTTGACCTGTCAATCATCTGTCAATCAGTCTAGTGCAACAAACATTTTATCGAAATGCTTGATTTTTCATTCCTCTTTTGGGCATTTTTCCAGATCCTACGATAATTGCGAAAGTTGAAACGTTTAAGAGTGTTTTTTTTATTCTTTGACGCAATTTCTCACAATTTCTCTGAAACAACGAAAACAAAATTTACTGAATATGCATGTTTGGTGTAATTAGCTTGCCATTAAGTAACAATGCGTGTAAGAACTAGGCAATGCTCTATTCTTCCGAGGCATTTCGCTTTCCCCACATAAGATTGTTTAGGTTTTTCTTACGGAGAAGACATCAACCTATGGACATGTTTTTTTTAAATAAAATGTACTGGAACTTTATTTTAAAGTGATGTTTCTTTTGTGCTAAAAGATTTCATCCAATCGTGAAACGCCACATGAAAACAATGGCCACATTGGTTGCATTGAAACTCAGAATAGTTTTCACTGAAAGGGAACCAATTAGTAAACTACAGAGAAATCAATTCACTACCTGGTTAAGTGATAGTAGATTTTCTGGTTTTAAAGCCAATGAGGTGGACGGTTTCAACAATATCACAATTAACACCTTTCTGCATTCCTTGCAGTTATGTTGCCTAGTTACTCGTGGCGAAGCCAACGAGTTGTAAATCCGGCGTTGACTTTTCTTTTTTTTTTTCCTGTCACATTAGCGCATGCAAATTTATGCACGCATATTTAAGTCCATATCGACGACTATATGGCTTTCGGCCATGAAGTACATACCGTAAAATCTCTCCGTGTGTTGACTCGAGAAGCAAGATAAAGAACTACTGCGTACAACTGCACACTTTCAAGACAATTCAAGGCGTTCGTGGATGGATAGGACCGTTTGATATTGTGTTCGCCGCTTATTCCTGTGGGATTTTTGCTCTGGCAAGTTCTGTGTTTTATATATTAAACTTGCCATTTGCTTAGCGATCGAGCTCCGGGTCGAGCTTAAGTGTCAGCTACTGAATCTAGTGAATGCAGTGTAGTCTTACTTTTAAACCCGTGTATACGTGAAAGCATGATGAACAGGTTATCGGCAAGGGTGTTTAAATAAAATTCACTCTCTCACTCACTTACTCACTCACTCGCTCCTTCCATCAGCTGTAAACTTAGTGAGCAAATGCTTTGTTACGAGCACTTTTCGTTACAGGAATTCAACGTGAATCCAACGATAACAATAATTAATTTGATGTAAACGAATATAGACAACAATAAGCTTACAGGTGTTTCGCATTTGGAGTTTTTAGTGCAACATTAAAATCGATCTAAAAGGATTTTGCAACCTAAAGACGCGTTCTGATGCGTATCTAGCTTAAAATAATAAAATTTAGTTCGTAGATCGTATGTGCTCTTGGACAGCGCAGTGATTGAGTTTGTGGCTTAGACCCGGACGGCCCGAGTTCGAATCTCCATAGAGTCCTTTTTTTTTTCCTTTTTTTTTTTCGAACTGGGCATTATGAAAGTGATGTACTTTTTTTTTCGTTCGTCAAAAATCCTTACGTTTAATTGAAAAAAATTAAAAATAACGAACTGTGTCAGTGCGAAAACGTAAGCTTACGGCAATATTGCGTTACGCGTTACGCGTTAGCATTTCTTCTTCTTGGGTTGGCTCTTAGGAGCCTTTGATTAGACATAATTATAAACTTATGTTTCCCTGTAAAAGCACTCAAATCACTTGGGAATCAATGCCGCAATGAGTTAAAGGCGCCACGAGTTCAAGCTGTGTACAGCTTCTTGTTCTTACTAGGACCATTACTTAATTTTTTTTTCTGGAAAATACAAGATGCATCTGCAGTCTTCAAACGCGTGCTCTTTGTTTAGTGTTGCAACGTGATTGCGTGTTTGGTTCGTTAAAAGAGCTTTAGCGTAAAACCTGGTTTTCACCAGTGACATAAGCATAAGCATAACTGCGCGGAAGCATAAATCCTGGTTTTCATTAGCGACAAAAGCGTTAGCGTAAGCATAAGCAAAACCGAAAGCATACGCACAAGCATAAGGATAAGCATAAGCATATAACCGAAAGCATAACAACAAGCATAAGCATAACAGAAAGCATAAGCACAAGCATAAAGATAAGCATTAAGCATAACCGAAAGCACAAGCACAAACATAGGGTAATCATAAACATAACCGAAAGCATACGCACAAACATAAGGATAAGCATAAGCATAACCGAAAGCATAAGCACAAACATAAGGATAAGAATAAGCATAACCGAAAGCACAAGCACAAACATAAGGATCAATCTTATGCTTATGTCAATGTTCGTTTTCACTTGTCGCATATTATTATCCTTCCGCTTATGCTTATGTCGGGCCTGTTTTCACTTGATATCAGCGCTGTTATGCCTCCGCTCATGCTTACAATGTATGTCGGGCCTGTTGTCACTGGATATAAGCACTGTTATGCCTCCGCTCATGCTTACAATGTATGTCGGGCCTGTTGTCACTGGATATAAGCGCTGTTATGTCTCCGCTCATGCTTACAATGTATGTCGGGCCTGTTGTCACTGGATATAAGCGCTGTTATGTCTCCGCTCATGCTTACAATGTATGTCGGGCCTGTTGTCACTGGATATCAGCGCTGTTATGTCTCCGCTCATGCTTACAATGTATGTCGGGCCTGTTGTCACTGGATATAAGCGCTGTTATGTCTCCGCTCATGCTTACAATGTATGTCGGGCCTGTTTTCACTGGATATAAACGCTGTTATGCCTCCGCTCATGCTTACAATGTATGTCGGGCCTGTTTTCACTGGATATAAACGCTGTTATGCCTCCGCTCATGCTTACAATGTATGTCGGGCCTGTTTTCACTGGATATAAGCACTGTTATGTCTCCGCTCATGCTTAAAATGTATGTCGGGCCTGTTTTTACTGGATATAAGCGCTGTTATGCCTCCGCTCATTCTTACATGTATGTCGGGCCTGTTGTCACTGGATATAAGCGCTGTTGTGCCTCCGCGCATGCTTACAATGTATGTCGGGCCTGTTGTCACTGGATATAAACGCTGTTGTGCCTCCGCTCATGCTTACAATGTATGTCGGGCCTGTTGTCACTGGATATAAACGCTGTTGTGCCTCCGCTCATGCTTACGCTTATGACGCTAGTGAAAATCATGCTTAACAATGAACTAAATCCTACTTGTTTTTAAGATCTAGATGAGGATTTATGTGTGTGAACTTTGTCAAAATTATCTAGATCTTCAGAAATTTATAGTCCTACAAAGGGGAATACCCATCACTGCAAGACGTTAAAAATAATCTAATGAATATAAATATTTACGTAGTATAGAAAAAATAACTAACTAGATAATTAATTAAGTAAATGTATTGAGAATAAGAATTGAATTTAATTGAAACCAAACACTGAAGCCTACAGTACAGAATGTCAAATGTCAATTTAACGTGTGATTGTTACGGTCATACACGTAAATCGCGAATTAACTTTTCCTTTAGGACTTTACATATGAAACTATCAACAGCAAGCTACAATCTTCACATTTGTAGCTCAGTCCTCGTGATTTACGTGCGTAGAAGTGAGTTGGCGGGATAATCGAAGCAAAACACTGCAGATTGAAATTGATCATGCCAGGGAGGAAAGCGATAAAATTGTGTGAAAAGGCAATAATGCCGGATTTAAGACACTGAATGGAATAAAGAAAATTTAAACCAAAACAAATGATAAATCAAAGCTGTTTTCATATTTGTGAACTCATTCTAATGTTGCTGTGACTTCCCTGTAGTTGAGCCACACAAAAGTTACACTATTTTCTTATATAAGAATGTCTAATTTTTTGGCTGAGGCTGAGCTGAACTGGACGTTCTTATTTTATTGTTTTTATTTTTTTTTTTTTTTTTGCTATTTTCGCCTGAAGACGTTCTTAACAGTTTCTAAGGACAAGTGGTGCAATATTTCAGTAAATCATAGTTCTGAATAAGAAAAAATATATATTAGAAAAAAAAATTTTTGCACATGCTTGCTATTATAAAATGGAAAAAGACCAGTACACGGCTTTTAGCTCATTGTTAACATAGTAGATAGAGACGGTCTAAACTACATCTCATCCTGGTTACGTTCTTAGCACGCTCTTAAAATTCCGGCCAATCTCAGCCTCAACGTTCTTATAAAAAAGGTTTCTTATATAAAAAAGTGTGATGGCTGTGACCACACTTGATGAGTTACTAGTAACTGGGTTATTACTTGGGCGTAGCGACCAAGTATTAAAATGCAGTATTGTCATACACAAATGTGCAGTATTGTGCAACTCTAGGGATGGCGGGATTGTTCAAACCTTCACCGCGGTCACACGTCCGAGGCGTTTTTCGTTTTATTTCGTGGGATTCATTTAGTATCAAGTGGAAACGTGGGCAAGGATGTATAAAATAATTAGTTTATGTAACTATCTTTTCATCTTTCGGGCTCAAAATAACGAGCTTCTTTTCCATCGTTGAAAACTGATCAAAACGCTTCGTGCCTGAGCAAAATTGTGTTGGCAAATGGCGCCGACAGTTCTGCGTTTCATAGTTTTCAAACGCTTAGAACTTTTTTTAGTAAACTTTCAAAACGTTTAGTGAGTTGACAGTGTATTGTTAATATATGAAACTTTTAATAAACAGTGAAAATGACAACCTTAACTTTGAAGTACTTTGGTTAACTTTTGCAAATTTCTCTCGTTTGAGCGCGGTGGAGTACACCTGTTGTTTGTTGATGCGAGGCGAACGTCACAAAGTGCGAGTTGAGTTTTCTCCGTTGCATCTATTAAACAGTTTCATATTCAATATGCGTAAGGAAATTACTCAAGAAGACACTGCGAAAGTATTTGACACTCGCGATTTTTAAATTCTACGAAACCTTCATGACGGAAACCCGCTAAAACATGTTTAAACGAGCATGAAGAAGATAATTTAGACGAATACATACTTTACAGCGCTTATTTAATAAGAAGTGAACAGTGGACAGCGAAGGAAGAAATATAAGCGTGGTAGGAATCCCAATTAATTTCACTTCTTTCGGTTGTTTGCCTTTCATTACTTTTTATTTCGTGAAGTTGAAGGAACAGAACTTTGGGTGCAAAAATTCACCGCCGAGAGAATATGTAAACAATGCACGCAGTGTCTTGCGAGACGTTTCTTGCGAGTCTTGCTTCCGCTAGTGAATGATTCTCGGGCGAAAATAACCTTAAAGCGATCACTTTTTCATTTAATTTTCTTTTCTGTGTTTCGGATACAGAGGAATAAAAACTGGATATATTTTGGTGTGTCTGATTGCGAGATGTTGTATGAAACAGCTGCGTTATGCGTTACTGGAAAGGTTTCAAATTACTTTCACGTTATGCAAATTGCAACATTTTTACCTCAACTGAAAAAAATATATTTCAAAGGGCTAAATTTGTTTCTCTCCTCCTAAATTATCACTTCTGTCGTTAACTTTGATTAAATTTATAAGTTTCATTCAAACTTTATTATAATAACGGCGGGAATACTTCCAGCAAAACTTTCAATTGGAAAAGTTGTTTTGACCTCGGGTCCGGACCAGGCGAGGCAATTACATCATGGCTTCGAAAGGCCACTTTGCGGCTACATTTGCATTCACTTCAAAAGTGTCGAAAACACAGACCAGCTAGTTACAAGATTTAGCTAAAACCAATAACAACCATCGGGAAACTCTGACATACGGCCTTTTTTTCAACGGTAAGTACAAAGTAGGTATCGATTTGTATTTTTCAGTATGTACTCGTCTTTTGACACAATGGACACGCTACTTTAATAATTTGCGTGCGATCTCGCACGCTAAGTGTACTGTGTCTTCTTGCTTTAGACGGTTAAACGCGCTTCTTTGTTAGACTGCTCACACTATCCGAATACTCCCTATCATCAAACCGTGTGAAATAACGTGCATGCAGATTCCCAAGACAATTATTCTCCAATATGCCTAATACAACGACGCCCAAGTGTGACGATAGATTTTTCCTACTTTGGCACGGAATGGAAACTGTAAACTTGAACGATACTTCTTGAGTAAAAATGACTTTACGCGGGGAAACTTAGCTCTTGAGCGACCACGCTTGCGGCGGAGAAAAGGCTCGTCACAACCTCGGTACACGGGGATCTACTAGCGAGGACTTCTTAGGACTCAGCAAATACAACAGCATACGTCGGCAGGCATAGGTTTATTCTCTCTCAGGATCTAACCTTGATGTTAACCTGCCTCTACGCAGCCTTGAACGTAACCTGGATGTTAACCTTGATGCTCACCGAATAACGTTTACAATTGTACTTCGATATATAGTGCAATCAGAGCAGAGTACAAGTTCCTCTATTGTTCAAGTAAAATTACGAGCACGCGTTCGTGGCTCACGAGAACAAAAGAACTACTTAAAAATTCTAGGACATGTAGTATTCTGCTTTGTTACCAAAGTTGAGTGACAACCTAGAGCACTCCCCTTGAAAGAAACTACATTAAAAATTTACGAGAGCAGAAGGACTTTGCTTCCGTAAGCAACTCTAACAAAGGATTCTGAGCTTTTTCTGATGAGTCACGGAGATAACTACTTAAATATTCTTTTCATAAAACTTACGCTATTGAAAACGCGCGTGGCGGAGGTTTGCCAGCTGTACAACTTGTACACGTTTCACTTTGAATACATCATAAGAGAACTATCAGGAACTATTGTTTACTAGACTATGTTTTGGCTTTTGTAATATTTTAAAACGAATTTACTTTCGATTATTTTAAGAACTTTGGAAAAGTCTCTCGTGACACAAGTATACGCTCCCACAGCGTCTTGTTGTTTTTAAATAATAAGGAATCAAAATTGTTTGTTACGAGTGCTGAAAAAAACTGTATCAAAAACTTGTAAGCCGGTTAAAATTCCAAACAGAAATAACTCGGTAAAAAAATGTGTTTGTAATGAAATATTAAACGGAGTTTCTTTTTATTTGAGCGGCCGCGCTACAGAAGGTTGAATTTTGAACGTAGGAGATCATATTATAATTTGCTATATATATAAAGTTTCGGTTCATCTGATAGCGTACCAAAGCATCTACCGGGCAACATCCACGACGGCGACATAGCCTGCGAACAGTAAACTATCCAAACTGCCCTTTGTTCCACGGATCGCTGATTAAGAATGGGAAATAATTGAAGATTATTGTTCCAGTCACTTAGAACAATTATGAAAAAAGGGACCATAGAACAAAGGACGGTAAGGATGGTACTGGGTGGGATGGGGTGGGTGAAGAAAAAAGAGGGACATCGCGGAACCACTCCGTCCCGACCCCCCTCCCCCGTCTTACCCAAGTAAAGGTGATTGTACAGCCGGCGGAACTCCAGCGAAACTCACGATCAGACGTTTCAAGCTTTTAAAACACGATAAACAACATGTTTTGTCCTTTTTATACCTTTGCATACTAAACTAAAGGGTGTGAACTCCGTGCTTATAGCGCTTTCTCATTGGTAATCAGCTCCCGTGGAATTTTTGGGCAATTTGAATAATAAACTATCCAAACTGCCCATTGTTCCACGGATCGCTGATTAAGAATGGGAAATAATTGAAGATTATTGTTCCAGTCACTTAGAACAATTATGAAAAAAGGGGCCAAACACATATACCGGCGTCCACTCCTTTATTAACTCTATATAGTTGACCTACAGTAAAACCTCAACTCTCCTAGCACCCATACCCAATACTTATACCCAATACTCACACCCAATACTCACACCCAGTACTCACACCCAATACACACACCCAAAACTTACACCTAATACCAGGAGCCGATTACTAATACGCACTTTGGAACTGTCACCTGATCTAAAAGTCAACTTCCGAAAATTCTGCTCTTTATGCGTAGATGACAGAAAAACGATGTGCTAATCAAAGGATCGACAAGATTAAGGCGAGTCGTCATTTTTGCGTTTTAAAGACTCCACGGGAGGGAAGGCTGTAGCAAAATTCTTCAAGCAATTTAAATCCTGATATAGTTGAGTCAATTCGGCAGTTGTGTGGTGGCTATCTACAGCATCGGCTAAACGAGAACTTACACTGTCAAACTGAACGACTTTTGCCAGCTGCATATAGTAGCGAGCAGTGTGTTCCCTCCCCCAGCCAACGTGGCTCATGATATCCGCCAAATTTGCACCTGTCAGTGCTAAGGTAATGGCAGAGCCAGACCTAAAACTATGGGCGGTTTCCCCTTCATAGATGCCCAATTCCTTCAAGTATGTGTTAAGGCGATTTCCCATTGCCTCAGAGGAAATAGGGGTATTAATTATCCCACCCGATTTTGACGTAGGCCGAAAAAGAAAACCTTCTGAAAGGTCAATGCGTAAACCTCTAGAGATCGAAATATAGCGTTCTATCGCGGCTACAGCGCAAATTTTGGTATTCTGACATCGCTTAATACCAAATAAGTTAGAGCTTCCCCCACGTAAGGTTTTACCCCATGTATGATTAAAAAAGAGCCCATCATCATTCGGAAATCGAAGAATTTCCTGCGTTTTAACCTGAGACAAGTCACCGGGTCTATCACCCGAAAAAAGTAGAGCCTTGAAGAAGGCCTGATCTCTAGCTAAGATATACATCGTGGTAGCATCATTACCTACATTTTGCAATTTCGCGTCAATATGGTCAGCTAATCTGACTAGTTTGTCAGTGAACATTGGAACAGCTTGTTTTGGGGTCACGCCTGCCATTGCCTGCTCTTCCTTAACCAACTTCAAGTATCGTTTCACCAGTAAGGACGCAGCTGGGTTCCCGAGACACAGATGTTCCTCCCAATCTTGCGTGCGGCCGGCTTCTTTAAAAATTGCCCTTAATTTTCCGATTAGAGAGTCGACTGTGCCTGCGGCTAAACGGACTGGGCAGGCACATGGCGGGTGACCCCTAAGACCGACATTCAGGCAATCAGGGTTGCGAATTTGTGTTTTTCCTTTAGAGTCCTTCCAAATAAGAAAGGAGACAAGATCACTCGGTGTGGCCGAAAACAGATCTTTTGAGGCGGGAAGCGAAGCCAAGAATTGAATAAGGAGTTTCTCCAGCTGATTCTTTTGCTTATCGTACTTCGATTCGGAGGCGAATAAGGAGACAAAACGGACATTAATGGCGTCTAAGTCAAGCTCAAGGAGGTCTTCAGGAGCCCACGGAAGTAGGACTTTTCTGGAATAACCACACTGCTGACAGAAACGGAACGACGCATCATTCGCATACGAACATTTCGGGCAGGCCCCCGTTGGGCACCAAACTTTAAGGGCAGATGGTAGAGGCTAACAAAAGAAAAAAGGAGGGTAAGCCCATTGTGGCTATAATTAACCATCATAACGAAGTTGAAAAGCATAAAGATCCCATGGAAGGGGACCGAACTCGACAAAGCCAGACTTTCCTGGGCGGAGAAGAGCACCAGATTGACCACGGGTAGCCAGAAGGAACTGGTCTAAGCATTCTGCCTGGACGATTGGCCACCAATATTTTCTAGGAAAAATATGCGGGACCACTAAGGTGCAGTGAGCTCTTTCTTGCCTTAAGAAGTTGATGAGGGGGCCAATAAGCGCAAAAGGGGGAAAAGCGTAACAATTCTCAAAGCAAGAATCTTCAGCAAAAGAGATATGTTGTGCGAAAACATTCACCCCAGCAGCATACGAAGAAGGCGTAGGCGAAAAGAAGGGTAGTGAAGCACCGGTGAAATCCTTCTGAACATTAGAATTTAAGGCCAGCAAATCGATGGAGTGACCACGAGATCCACCAAACTTCGTTTGAATAACAGCCCACAGTTGAGAGGTAAGCTTGCTGTCCGCCAAACTGAGGCGGCGAGACGGCAGGTCTGCTGGATTCTGATGCGAAGGAACATAATGTAGGTGGAGAGACAAATTAAGTTCCACTGTCGTCCAAAAAAGCTCTTTCAGAGCCAGAAGGACAGAGGGAGAACGAGAGTGTTGCCTCTCCCAAGTGTCGCACAGAATCTTGTTGTCCACTACTGCATCCACTCTGGAATTCTGAACGTTCTCCCGAAGGGCCGAAAGAGTGCGGGAAAGGGCCACGGTTTCTTTTATTTCAATAGATTTCGAAAGCATAACTGGCTCCCAGAAATCACCAACCTCGATAGGTGCAAGTGTCTGATCGCGAAGAAGAACGCCACCCCAACGGAAACTGGATGAATCTGACGCGACGTGAATGGTATAATGTCGTTCATCAAACCATTTCATGTGCCCCTGCCAAGAGTCCAAGAAGCGCCAGTACATGATTTCTTCTCGTAAAGGACCACTTACCGTGATTGGCCTTTTGTTCTTGGAAGCCTTCGAGATCGCAATTGACATTTCTCCCGTAAACAACTTTGCCGCCGGGACTACAAGCATGAATGAGATACACTTGCCCATCAATCTTTGCAAGGTAACAAGAGGAATTTCTCGCTGTTGGAGAATCGTGTCTCTCAACGCCGCAAACTTCTGCAACTTGGGGGGCGGGAGAGAGAATGCTCTCAATTGAGAATCGCACTGAAGACCAAGGAATATCAGCGACTGTATCGGAACAAGGACTGACTTGGGAAGATTTAAAAAATACCCCAACGAGGTCAAGATTCGAATAGCCATGTAACAAGCATTTGAAGCCAACTGGACGCGATCGTCTTGAACAGGACATAGGGTAGTTGAGCATAGTTGGACAGCGCGTGATGGAGTGGCTCGCCTGAGTTGGCCTAAGTGCCGGTCATCGATGTATTGTGAGCATGGAACTCCAGAGGAACGAAGAGTTTGTGTTGCAACCAATCCAAGTGAATGATAAATATACGGCGAAGTTTTCCAGCCAAAAGGTAGAACGTTATTTACGAACCACCAGCCCGCCCATTGAAAACCTACTAGTTGGCGACTGGGGGGATCCAAGGATACATGATCATAACCAGATTTATCGTCAAGTTTTGTTTGAAAATGTCCCTCCTCAACATAACGCGTGAGATCCAGCAAGGAATCCAGTGAAAACGGCATATCCTTAATCCAACAATTTAAGTATCTTTCGTCATGACACAGACGGGGCTTGTTTGGCTCTACAGTAAGGGGCATCACCAAAAGTGGGGGGGCACACTCAGAAACTTTGCCAATAACTCCAACAGCGCCGGTTTCGATACGATCCTCGATGGATCGATTAACAAACTCTGTAAATTTTTTACACGATTCGTGATTACGGAATATTCTGGGAACCGGATATTCTGAGTTATATGATTGCCCAGCAAAATGACCTTTAAAATGGGTAATGTACTTTTCAATTGAAACCCCTGAGCGAATCCAGGACATAATCTCCTCAGAATTAGCTTGATTGGCGGAGAGTTTTTCCCATGCGTCAACGTGATGATGAATTTCGCCCGCAACAAAGGTGTCTGGATCACGAACTCTCAAAAGAGAGGGAGATGCATTCTTTTTTCCCTTAGATATCTCATTCACTGTTGGCAATTGATCATCCGGGATGTGCTCACCATCAGCGATCCCGTTTATGGAGATCCATTTAACAGAGCGGATTCTAGAACGGTCTAACGCTGCTATAGGATCAAAGTGTCCTCGTAGTTCCCATTCTGGAACATCATAAAGCACAGTCTTCCTCGATCGTTTCGTAGGGGGCTAAAAGAAACAGAGGAATTGACGGACATTAAAGACCTAGTAGAAACTGGAAGTAAAACGGGATCGGTGATGGCGAACAATCCCGGCGCAACTGCTGGAGTCGGGCACAAAGGGTATAAGATTACCCTGGGATGTTGCCATCACTTTCCAACCCCCCAAGAGAACCCAATACCCAATGAATGCAGGGGTGTAAGGGAAGTTAAGTATGCAGCTTAGCAAGACAAAAACAAAACAATATTAGGGCCAATAAACACTCATTTAAACTTTAATGAGGAAACACATTACACAATAAAGGTAGAAACTCGCTTTCCTCTCAAGGAAACTATTTCGATTGGGGGCATCTGCGAGCAAAATGACCCGGCTTTTGGCACTTGAAGCATCTGGCGTCTCTGGACTGGAAACCCCTATAAGCACGTTGTGGAGAAAACCCACGCTGACTAGACGTTCCAGTGAAAGCCTGATCCTGACGAGGTCCATAGGAGGGTCTGGCTTTGAGCATTTTTGACACTACGTTGGCGACCTCCTTTTCCACCTCATCGCCCAGTAAGCGTGTCACAACTTCACCCATGATCGGGCCATTCGGAAGTCTCTTGCATTGTGACAGGACAGCTGCAAATTTCTTCACCTCTGGGTGGCCAACGCGGCGAGCCACTTCCTCTAAATGTAACAGGGCACCAATCAAGGCGAAGGGGTCGAACACAGCCGACGGGCGGGAAGCCAGCTGGCGTACAATTAAGAGGGCCTGTTCCACTGAGGAGGTATCAACCGATTTTTTAACCTCAGACAATTGCGTGGTCAAGCTTTGGACTTGTTCCTACAACCAAATTGCAATTGATTACAGTAAATCAGTCGAAAAATACACCGTCATATCTGTTTAAATGGCTTCCTGGAAACAGTCCTATGGCTAACAAACGTAGCCTAAACAACTACAAAAACGGTAACTAGCAAAATAAGCCTAACCTGAATCGACCTACACAGACTACGACCGGCACTCCGGGTCATAACAGGCCAGAGGCCACGTTTAATCGCATTAAAATGTTGCACAGTAAAAAACAAAATAGCAAACAAGTAGCCAGCACTAACTATAGACAGAACACGGACTTAAATTTGCCCGAGAACCCCAGAAGGGGAGAAGGCCTCCAGCCTCATGTGACTACAAACAAGTGAACACGCCAGCTAAAACCGGTCAGAGAGTATAAAGAAAATTGTTTGTTTGTCCCTTATCAAAAACATAACCACGATTTTAGTAAACCCGCGTTGGCTTAAAACCAGACACCGCAACTTTGGTGGTCTGGTATGAAAAAACCATAACTAAAATCTTAGGATAACTTATACTGGCTACAACCAGCGTGCTGGCTAATATAGACTTAGTTGACCTAGGAGTCAAAATGTAACGAATTAGCCTACGCTGGCTACAAGCTGCGCGCCGGCGACAACCGGAGCAGAAGAAGTATAAATTCCGTAAATTCGGTTGACACAGAGTCAAAGCAAAACTAAATTAGCCTACCCTGCCTACGACCAGCGCGCCGGTTCAAGCCGACTAAAGCACGCATAATTTAGTTAAACCAGGGACAAAGCCATAATCAAAACTTAGTCGACGCTGGCTACAACCAGTGGACCGGCTACAACCGGTCAAAATACATCGATTTAATTGGACTAAAGTTCAGGAATCTAGCCAAATTGGCCTACGCTGGCCACAACCAGCGGACCGGCTACAACAGCGAAAATGTATTAATTGAGTTGAACTAAATCTCAAAGTATAGCTAAATTAGCCGACGCTGACCACAACCAGTCAAAATATGTCGATTTAATTGAACTAAAGCTCGAAAACATAGCCAAAATAACCTACGCTGGCTGCAACCAGCGGACCGGCTACAAAAGTAAAAAAATGTGTTAATTGAGTTGAACTGAAGCTTAGAAACAGCGAAATTAGCCTACGCAGGCCATAACCAGCGGACCGGCTACAACCAGTTAAGGAATATATCAATTTAATTGAACTAAAGTTCAAAAGCATAGCCAAATTAGCCTACGCTGGCTACAACCAGTGAAAGAGAATATCAATTTAGTTGAACTAACGTCCAAAACATAACCAAATTAGCGTAAGCTGGCCAGAACCAGCGGACCGGCTACAACCAGTCAAGAATATTAATTGAGTTGAATTATAGAGTCCGAAACATAGCCAAATTAACCAACGCTGGCTACAAGCACCGGACCAGCTACAACCAATCATGGAATAAATATTTAGTTGAACTAAAGCTTCGAAAAACACAGTCCAAATGAGCCTACGCTGGCTACAACCAACGGACCGGCTACAATCAGTCCAAAATATATCAATTTAATTGAACTTAAATTCAAAAACAATGCCAAGTCAACCAACGCTGGCTACAACCAGCGGACCGGCTACAACCAGTCAAGGAATATATCAATTTAATTGAACTAAAGTTCAAAAGCATAGCCAAATTAGCCTACGCTGGCTACAACCAGTAAAGGAATATATCCATTTAGTTGAATTAACGTCCAGAACATAACTAAATTAGCCTACGCTGGCCAGAACCAGCGGACCGGCTACAACCAGTCAAGAATATTAATATTGAGTTGAATTATAGAGTCCAAAACATAGCCAAATTAACCAACGCTGGCTACAACCAGCGGACCGGCTACAACCAGTCAAGAATATAAATTGAGTTGAATTATAGAGTCCGAAACATAGCCAAATTAACCAACGCTGGCTACAAACAGCGGACCGGCTACAACCAGTCAAGAATATTAATTGAGTTGAATTATAGAGTCCGAAACATAGCCAAATTAGCCTACGCTGGCTACAACCAGCGGACCGGCTACAACCAGTCAAGAATATTAATTGAGTTGAATTATAGAGTCCGAAACATAGCCAAATTAGCCTACGCTGGCTACAACCAGCGGACCGGCTACAACCAGTCAAGAATTTTAACCAGCGCTGGCTACAACCAGCGGACCGGCTACAACCGGTCGAGAATATTAATTGAGTTGAATTATAGAGACCGAAACATAGCCAAATTAGCCTACGCTGGCTACAACCAGCGGACCGGCTACAACCAGTCAAGAATTAATTGAGTTGAATTATAGAGTCCGAGACATAGCCAAATTAGCCTACGCTGGCTACAACCAGCGGACCGGCTACAACCAGTCAAGAAATATATCTAATTGAACTAACGTCAAGAACGTAACGAAATTAGCCTAAGTTGGCCACAACCAGCGGACCGGCTACAACCAGTCAGAAATATATTGACTTAATTTAACAGGGTCTAAACCATGACCCAATTAGCCTAAGCTGGCTACAACCAGCGCGCCGGCTAGCAACTGTCCAGAACTCGCACAATTTTGTTGACCTAGGGTCAAAAGAAACGGAACCAGGTTTCGACGCTGGCAATAACCAGCGCGCCAGCTAAAACAGCGAAAACTAACAACTTGTTGACCCGGTGTAAGGAGGAAACTAACCAATTAATGTAACTGTATGAAATAAATGACGGGCCACGTGTTTACCTCTAAATTCGGGACTTGTGCCGCTTGAGCCGCCTGAGCTGGTTGAACTACAACTGGAACTGCTGCAAGAGCAGCAGCTGGAAGGGGAACCGGTAACACAGGACGTTGTTCATCAGCCATGACGGAACTCCAGCGAAAACTCACGATCAGACGTTTCAAGCTTTTAAAACACGATAAACAACATGTTTTGTCCTTTTTATACCTCTGCATACTAAACTAAAGGGTGTGAACTCCGTGCTTATAGCGCTTTCTCATTGGTAATCAGCTCCCGTGGAATTTTTGGGCAATTTGAATAGGCTCCTGGCTCGGAGGGGCGCTATTTTCCGGCGCGAAGCGCCGGCAACGAAGGGGAGCCTTCTTCGTATGACCCCGCCGTCCGACTGGAAGCCTGTCCGCAGGCTACGAAGACAGCGAGAGAGGCACAAAACAATTAAGCTTTAATAAGCGAAAACAATGCTTCTGCAATTGTGTTTTATATTTTGGTACATTTTTTGCCGTTTCCTGCAGAACAACAACGTCGAATGATCAAATTATAGGTTTAGTGGAGAACGTTAATTAACACACGACGGTAAATTTTCCTTTCCCTATTTGAAATCGAAAGCCGACCCTATGAATTCAACAGTTTGCGAACACGAGGACGGCAAAAATTATCGCGTTAGTGGAGACGATTGACAGATCGGGAAAGTTCTGATCACCTGCATTAAACTTCCTAGTGAGGTTGTTTAAAAAACATAACTCGGTTTAAAAAATATGTTGTTATTTACAATTAATTTCCATGGGAACCGCTAGCACAGTTTAAATTCGGTGAACACCAAAAATACGCGGACGCATTAGGAATTTTGTCGAGCCAGTTGATTTTAATTAATTAATTAATTATTTATTTAATTATTGGAAATAACCCGGTTAACAACTCTAGTGCGACCGCAGCCATTGTTGATTCTCTGTTCAAGCTTTTTTTTTTTAATTTCTAAAGCGTGATTTAAAGGCTTTAACTCTACAGTGTAACCACCTTGGAGTTACTGATGGCGAACATTTCGAAAAACTAAAATGCAGTTGTATTGGAGAAACCATATTCCGTCTCTCTCTCAAACGTTTCAGTGAATGTTTTGAAAACAAATGTATAGAAAAGTTAGCCAACTAAGTTTCCTAAATTATAAACAAACACCCACAAAGCTACATTAACCGGCGATCAGGTTTAAATTACAAATTTACGTGACCACCAAAAAGAAAATAAGAGTAAAACTCTAACTCTGTCTGATCTCAGGTTATTTGCAGATAACTCCTCAGCTTTGACTTAATAATTATTTTTTTAAACTTCTCACCGCATGCGTAAAAGTTACAGTTTTATCAAATATTTACTTACAGTGTTATCCAAATGAATATTTCTTGTAGCTTTTATCCACTGGTTACCATGGTCTCCGGATGCTTTGAAAACTACCGCATTTCCACTGAAGACAGTGAGGGTTCCCATATCGGTGCCATACATATGATACCAAAACTGGAGACAAGCCAGTGCTCCATTTCCAGGTATTGGTATTTCAAGTCTGGCTTTGTTACCACTATTTCTGAGATAGCGCGAATCAATATACATGTAGTGACCTGTTTAGCACGAGAAAGAAAACACAATGACATTTTCAGGCAAAGAAAGACAAAGAAAACAAACCAGTTTGGTGTTATTTCTGTGCATTGTCTTGAAAACGTTACTTACCGTATTTATTCGATTAAACGCCGCGGCGTTAATTAAATTTTTCGTGATTCTGGTGCGGCGTTTATTGCAGGGCGGCGTTTATTCGAGGGCGGCGTTTATTTAAAATCCAATCTATTTTTTTACAAACAATAGCAACTGAACGTTGAATTTTTAAAAACATAAACATGTTTCAGTGTTATATTCCTCAGAGCTTTGAATGCACTGATAAACATTGTTATAATGAAGGAAAATGTATTTTTAGGCTTGCTGAAACCAGATTATTACTGTATTCGACTTTAAGTATATTATTCGAATAAACGCCGCATCATGGATGCGGCGTCTATTCGAGGGCGGCGCAGCCCCAAACTCATAGATTAACCTATGCCCGTCATTTTTGATGGTCATGGCTAACGGAATGTTTCTCGGGCGCGCGTGTGCGCGTGTGCCGTGCGCCCGTGTTGGACAGGGTTAGTTCGCGGGCGCGTATTACGTCGCAAAACATGCGCGTATGACGCCACACATCATCCGAGATGTTTGTTTTCATTACGGATTTCACAACCAAAGAATTAAAAAGCGGAGATTTAAAGAATTTCCAAGCAAGCGAGGGACTTAAAGGTAAAACAGATTACATTTTCGATGGGAATTTATGTTGATATCAATCTGTGATTGACTTTTTCAGTGTCTCCTCGCTAGTTTTGGAGAATTGTTTATAAACGTGCTTAACCCTCGGACGTATGGGGGGGGTGGTTGCCACCCCCCCCTTAAGGTTTTTCTCCATTTAAGATTAGCCCATGCCGTTTTCAGTATTTGTTCATTTATCCTTGAGACACATTTTGGTAAAGTTTGGCGACAACCGGTTGCTATGGTAACGAGATATGACGTCATAAGTAACATGTGGTCAACCCATTTTTGAAGAAAAAAGCGTGTTTTTCACCTTTTTTCAGCAAAAAAGAAAGGAATAAAATGCTACCAAAAGCATCAAAATGTTAAATTGTATGTTTTTTTGCAACTCTAGCAGACAATATTTTCAATTTCCGCATTTTTCTGATAAATTTGAATTTTTACTAAAATCCAAGATGGCGGCCACGTTGGCGGCCATTTTGGATAACGTCACGGACCCCTAGCAGCGTCCCAACCCATAATATTTACCTTATCTTGTAGAGCACATCGCGGGCTATCTATTAGATGCAAAATATTTCCGAAATATTGCAACATCGGGGTTGGGGTATACGTTTGCGTGTACGTCCGAGGGTTAAATTCAGTCGTTTCGATTTCTTTCATCGAAGACAGCTCGGCGTCGATGAGCTATGAATGGTTCGCGTTTTGCGTTGGAGATGTCAATAAAATTTTTCGAAAGAAGATTGTGTTGTCCATTTTTATGTATTTGTTCATTCATTACATGGGTTGAAAAGCGATTTTATGTACACAAGCAGCTGTACACAGCTTGAACTCGTGGCGCCTTTAACTCATTGCAGCATTGATTCCCGAGTGATTTGAGTGCTTTTACAGAGAAACATAAGCTTGAAATTATGTCTAATCAAAGGCTCCTTAGAGCCAAGCTGAGAAGAGTAACGCGTAACGCAATATTGCCGTAAGCTTACGTTTTCTTGTTTTTTTTTAATTAAGGATTTTTGACGAACGAAAAAAATGTACATCACTTTCATAATGTACAGTTCGAAAAAAGAAAAGAAAAAAGAACTTTTTGGAGAGTCGAACTCGGGCCGTCCGGGACTAAGCCACAAACTCAATCCACTGCGCTGAACAAGAACACATACTATCTAGGAACTAAATTTTATTATTTTAAGCTAGGTACGCATCAGAACGCGTGTTTACGTTGCAAAATCCTTTTAGATCGATTTTTAATGTTGCACTAAAAACTCCAAATGCGAAACATCTGTACGCTTATTGTTGTCTATATTCGTTTGCATCAAATTAATGATTCACGTTGAATTCTTGTTACGAAACGTGAACAAAGCATTTGCTCACTAAGTTTACAGCTGATGGAGGGAGCGAGGGAGTGAGTGAGAGTGAATTTTATTTAAACAACGTTGCCGATAACCCGTTCATCATGCTTTCACGTATACACGGGTTTAAAAGTAAGACTACACTGCATTCACTAGATTCAGTATAGCTGACACTTAAGCTCGACCGGCCCGGAGCTCGATCGCTAAGAAAATGGTAAGTTTAATATATAAAACACAGAACTTGCCAGAGCAAAAATCCCACAGGAATAAGCGGCGAACACAATATCAAACGGTCCTATCCATCCATGAACGCCTTGAATTGTCTTGAAAGTGTGCAATCGTCAGCTGAATTGTACGCTGTAGTTCTTTCTATCTTGCTTCTCGAGTCAACACACCGAGAGATTTTACGGTATGCATTTCATGGCCGAAAGCCATATAGTCATCGGCATAGACTTAAATATGCGTGCATAAATTTGCATGCGCTAATGTGACACGCGTGCTTCGCCACGAGTAACAAAACAAGACTTGGATTTTATAGTTTTAAACTTCTTCACTCGCGTGGCCTTACGCAAATACGTTTTTGTATTTTTTGCAATTTTGATTTTCAAATCAGTTTATCGGACAATTTTTGATAAGCGACAGATTTATGTTGTTTGGAAATTAGTCTTACTAGTATCTAGACGGAGAAAAAGTTGTTTTTGTGAACTTTTGTACGGTCTAAATGTACTGTGTAGACGGTCGCGTAAGTCTGTTTTTGAGAATTGCTAAAATTGAAAAATAGCCCGATCTTCAATCTTAATTCTTGTGTTTCCGACCATTCATCTTAGTTAAGTTTATTATCGGCTTTCTCTTCAGAGAGCGACGCTGTTATAGGCTCAGCCTATCTATATATATTATTTTTGCTCTCAAGTGCGACGTTTATTCTAGGGCGGCGTTTAATCGAATAAATACGGTATTATACCCGCTCACACCAAACCTTTAACATGTATAAATGTTGTTTCGTTTAAAACAGGTTTTACTAAAAGGAACGTTTCCTGACTTAAATTCATTCCAGGTCGTCTGAATCGTAAAAACATTCAGGATTATAGACTGAGGCTAAACACGTTGTCGTTTTAATTTAGGCGTTGGTTGGAACACGTCTTTTTTAGTATTTCAAAAGTCATTAATAATTCATGAGCATATCAGCCAATCACACGACGCAAATCGATCACGTGTATGAACCTTTATACGTGGTAATCTACGGTCATTATGAAAAGCCTGGTGGCGGCTTTGATTTCAGTCACAGGGGAGTTTGGGGCTGAATGAGAAAACAATGCAATTATCGCTGAATTTTTAATGAGAATGATTTTAAAATGACCACCGTGATATTTATTTAAAGATCACACGTAATCTTTATTTAGAAAATGGTCACACCCACTCAGCCAATCAGTGCCCAGTATTTGTGTGCTCTATATCCCATAAACTGTCTTAAATTATGTAAAGAGGCGGGGGCTTTGAAGCAAGGGAAATTGTGGGGTAAAATAACTACCCATTAGTAAGCTCTATATAGAACATACTAATGAATTCTTTTGTTTTCTTTTGTCTTAAAGCCTAATTAGTATGCTCTATATAGAGCATACTAATGAGAAAATAGAGCATACTAATGAGTATATAGAGCATACTAATGAATTACAGGCTGCTAATTTAAACAAAAACAACAATGACAATTTTATTTGAAGTTTTCGCTTTCCATAACTTAAGCAAGAGATTAATAACCAAAATAACAAAACGAAATTCGACTTAACAATTTTTAGGAAAAATTAAACGAAAGACTGGGTCTTTCTGCGTGTACCGGTACTCAATGGTTGTTTACCATTTACACGGGAAAACCGGTTGGTCCACGGTTTGTGTAAATGGTAAGCAAAACTCCAGAAAGGGAAATTCCGTTTGAGATTGGCGTGTACCATTTACCATTTGACACCAGAAACAAGCTGAGTAACCACACTGTTGTGGCCACATTCTTGAACAAATATGTTCCCTAGCGTGCACTCCTTTGTTTAGTTTTTGCATTCTTCCGCTCACCGCATTTATATTCTGTTAGATTTTCCAGTATAATTTTCTTTGTTTTTAACTCATTTGTGTAAGTTTCATCGTTTATTTCGGGGCATTTTGATTTAAGTTTCGGAGGTTAACATCGATTTCGTCAAGCGTTTTACCGTGCTTTTTTCCGTCCAACCAGTTCAGGTCACACAACGTTTGTAAGTGTCTTCGCTTCGTTTTTTCCTTTTACTGTTATTTCATCGTTGTCTTTTGCTTTCCGGTTTGTATTCCTTAGTAACTTGTAACTTTGCTTTATTTTTAGCAACCTGTAATCCGCAAAGTTGTAATCAGAGTCGTAATAAAGTACGTGTTGAAACTATGACCATTTCGCTGTAACATTCGTTGAAACGTTATGGATCCAATCGAGGAAACCGGGAGCCATCAGATTCGTGAACAAGTTGGAACGGAAAGCGGCAGTTTGGATCTCGCAGATGCTGCTCAAGCAATCGGAGTAACAAGGCGAAGGCAGCGCACCGAGAAAGGAAAGGCATTCATCGCCCACATTCGATGGACAGACTGTCAATCTGTTAGTAAAAGAGTGCTACGGCAGATGAAGGAAATCGATTCTTTAGTGACTAACGAAGAAAATGTGGATGTTGTGGAAAGGAATCTGACTTCATTTCGTATTACCGTGGAAGAACTTAAGACATGTGCCGCCGCACTTTTGGATGATCTTGAGACTGAAGATGAATTTAACGTTGCGAACGTTTGGTATATCGAACACAGTAAAAGGATTAACGATTTTATAGAGAAACCTGTACGCTGGATTTCTTCTGCAAAAGAGACCATCGAACATAGTTTGGAAACTAGATCTCAAGTTGGCTCAGTACATTCTACAACATCGCGTCGTTCACAAGCGTCTTCTAGATCTTCTAGCCGATCAATCGCTACAAGCAGAGCGAAAGAAAAGGCCAAAGCCGCCGAGTTAATGGCAAGAGTAGCTATGCTGCAAAAACGCAAGGAGTTGGAAAAGAAGGTCGATAAGTTACGCCTCGAAGAACAATTAACAGTCGCTCGCGTGCGCAAGGGTGTATTCGCAGAAATGGAAAGTAGCAGCACAGATGATTTAAGTGTTCGTGGAGAGCCGCCTTTAAAAGCCTCTTCTGTACAAGGATCTACCTTTTCCGGGCAGTTTTATCCGACTGTCTCAAGCACTTACACCGCTCCAACTGTGTCATTAAACACTGGGACAAATGTAAACTTTATTACTGAGCCGTATGGTGCTCCTGTGATTCAAACCCCTCCCGAGCCAATGCAACATCCAAGTCTGAATCCTTTAGCACCTGAATTTCACGTCGCCGTTATCAAGCAGAATACAGAACCAGTAGTGAGACCGAAGCAAGAACCCCTCCCTAGCAAACCATCTATGGCCGATATCCGACAGAGTGCAAGGCAGTTCTGCGATGTCCTTCAGCAACAAAACAGATTAACAGAATTGCTAGCGGAGCAGCAACAACATAGTTTATTGCCTTCACTGACATTGACCAAGTTTAGTGGCGATCCTTTGGAGTATTTTACATTCATAAGACGTTTTGAGTCGCAAGTAGAAGCTAAAGTCAGTGCAAATGATGTCCGTCTACAATACTTAGAGCAATACTTAAACGGAGAACCCAAAGACCTTATCAAAGGATGTCTCCACCTCCACCTCCACCTCCACAGCGGCTATCTAAAGGCCAAAAGGCTCCTAAATGAGAAGTATGGGGACCCTTACAAGATATCTAACGCCTATCTTAAGAAGATTAATGGGTGGTCCTGCATCCGTCCTGGGGATGAGCTGGCATTAGACAGAATTTCCATCTTCCTTAGTCAGTACCGGAGCGCGATGTCGACTCTAACCTTCCTGTCTATCCTCAACCATCCTCACAATTTGCAAAGCATGGTTACTAAGCTTCCATTTACACTTCAAGACCGATGGCGCCGAGAAGCAAATAAAAGCAGAAAGAAAGGGTGGAGCGATACCCTCCTTTGGCGACTTCGTGGATTTCGTAAATGCGGAAGCGGGAATTGCGACCGACCCAGTCTTCTCGCGAGAAGCGCTCCGTCGTCTGGATGGTTCCTCAGATCGACCTGATCGCTTTAGTAAAGGCAGAGGCAAAGGCAAAGGCTCTAGCAAGTCTAAAACGTCTGACACTTCACATCACGCCTCCACTCACGCGACAGAGGTAACCGCTGGCCAAGAGTCCGGCTCACGCACCCCCTCTGGTCTCTGTAAGTTCTGTAATAAGACTCATTACTTGGACGATTGTCAAGAATACTTAAAGAAAACCTTACCACAAAGGAAGGAGTTTCTAAAGGAGAAATCACTTTGCTTTGCCTGCTACAGCCCTGGACTTAGAGCCCAGCAAGAGCTGCCCACGTCGACATCCAACGGGAATGCATGATGATAGCTTCGCCCTCAATCAGAAGGCCTCCAAGCAGCTAAGCCCCCCTGCTCCACAACCAAAGGATCATGCTTCGAATGCTCATACGGAGATGGAAGAAGTCCTTTGTAACGCTGTAGGTACCGAAGAAACGATTGCCGCCGTTCCCATCGTTCCCGTTAGGCTGAAATTTTCTGAAAGTGAAGTCCTTACTTACGCCATGCTCTACACCTGTAGTACCGGTACGTTCGTTCTTGACGACATCGCGGCCACTTTAAGGGTGAATGGCGTGAATACACAGCTGATGGTTAAGACTGTCAACGGTACAAAGTTGCATGACTCTAAAGTCTTAAATGGACTAGTCGTTACAGACTTGAAAGGCGAGAATCCCATACAGCTGCCGAAGATTTTCACTAAAGAGGAACTTTCTACGCCCAAAAACGTGCCTACGCCTGAGCTTGCCTATCGTTGGAAACATCTCAGAAGCATAGCTGAAGACTTGCCATCACGGTTACCTGATGTTAGGATCGGCCTCTTAATTGGCTCAAACTGCCCGAGAGCTCTCGAACCAATAGACTTATTAGCAAGTTAAGATGGTGGTCCTTTTGCAATCAAGACGTTTGCTGGATGGGCAATAGTGGGCCCTCTGTACATGTGCGGCACGGAACATCCGATTGTCAGTTGCCATAGAGTTGCTGCAAAGGAAGTCGGTTCAGGTAGACACCTTGACCACCACTTTATGGTAGAGAGCAAAGTTAGAGAGATCGTCACTCCACAAGCACTGAATAAGATGCTCGAACTGGACTTCAGTGAACGAACTGACGACAAAGAGCAAGAACATTCACGAGAAGACCAGGAGTTTCTAAGGATAGTCAGCCTGGGAATTCGTCACACGGAAGATCGTCATTATGAAATCCCCCTTCCTTTCCGTGGTGATCATCTATGGTTTCCCGAGAATAAAGAGCAAGTCCTTCAAAGAGCACGCTGGTTAAGGAAGAAGCTCGTTAAGAGTGAGAAGTTTTACAAGGACTATGTTAACTTTATGAACAGCATCATTGCCAAGGGCTTTGCTCGTAAGGTACCGTCAGATCTTATTTCTGCAAAAACGGGTCAAGTTTGGTACATTCCCCATGGTTTGATACATTTACCATGCCAAAAAGCCGAATAGGATAAGGGTGGTGTTCAACTGTATCGCCAGATTCGGAGGTATATCGCTGAACGACAAGTTGCTACAAGGACCAGACCTTAGGAATCAACTTGTGGGTGTTCTTACAAGATTTCGCCAAGAACCGATCGCATTTATGAGTGACATTGATGCAATGTTCCATCAAGTCCGGGTGCCTGAGGGTCAGCGAGACTTCTTTCGCTTCCTGTGGTGGCCTGAATGTGACCTAACACAAGATGTTGAAGAGTACCAGATGAACGTCCACTTGTTTGGCGCAGTCTCCTCGCCGAGCTGTTCGAATTTCGCCTTACTAAGAGCAGCTGATGACTCAGAAAAGATTGTGGGTGCAGAAACCGCAAATGTTCTGCGAAAGAATTTCTACGTTGATGACTCTCTTCGTTCTGAAGAGACAGAAGATGCTGCTATCAACAGGATACGTGGTGTTCGCTGTGCTTGTGCATATGGAGGGTTTAATTTGGCCAAGTTCGTCAGTAACAGCAAGAACGTTCTTGAAAGCATCCCGGAAGAAGCGCGCGCCCAAGAAGTTAAATCGTTGGAATTAGGAAATGATTGCTATCCAGCAATGGGCGATCGAGTCAGACATGTTTGGTTTCAGAATCGTTGTCAAAGACCAGCCAGTAACACGCAGATGAATACTGTCCACCATATCATCAGTCTACGACCCCCTGGGCACAGCAGCACCCTTTCTGTTAGTCGGAAGGAAGATATTACAGGATTTGTGCCGTACAAAGCTAAGTTGGGACGACGAGATTGGCGAAGAGTATCGCGTACGTTGGGAGAATTGGAGAAGCCAATTGCCTGCTCTCGAACAATTCTCCATGGAACGATGTCTTAAGCCCGTGAACTTTGGCACCGTCGTTTCGAGACAGATCCACAGTTTCTCTGATGCTTGCGCAACTGGTTACGGTCAAGTGTCTTACCTTAGAATGGAGAACGAGAGAGGTGATATCCATTGTGCATTCCTCATGGGGAGGGCTCGTGTTGCTCCTGTTAAGACTATGACAATCCCACGTCTGGAGCTTACCGCAGCCACTGTATCATTTCGAGTGGGAGAAATGATCGCCAAAGAATTAGATGAACCTGTTGAGAGCAAGCTTTATTGGACGGACAGTACAACCGTGTTAAGCTACATACGCAATGAAAAGAAGCGCTTTCACGTCTTTGTGGCGAATCGCGTACAGACGATACGAGACGCGACACACACTCACCAGTGGAGGTACGTTGAGATCAAACAAAACCCAGCAGACGACGCGTCACGTGGTCTTCATGGTCCTGAGCTATCAGAGCAGCATCGTTGGATAACGTGTCCGAAGTTCTTATGGCTACCTGAGAGTCAGTGGCCTCGGCCCCCTTGTGGCCTAAACGACATCTCCGTCGACGATCCTGAAGTTAAAAGGATTCTGGTGCACACCACGGACGTCAGTGGCAACGCAAACTTCCTGACGAGGCTTACCCGATTCTCTGAATGGCACCGGCTGAAGAGATAAATTGCCTGGATACTCCTTCTCAAGCCTAAACAAAGCATTACTGATGATGCTGCAAACGGGGTTGGGCGCGCTACTACGTTAAAGTCAAGCCATTGAAGAAGAAGAGCTGAATAGAGCTGAGAAGACCATTCTTAAACTTGTGCAGGGTGGTGCGTTTCCCACGGAAATAGAAGCCTTACAGAAGATTCAACGAGCAGACTCCAAGAACGACCGCCAATTCGCGAAGGCGAAGAAGTCTGAAATCAAGAAGTCGAGTACCATGTATCGCCTCGATCCCTTCCTGGACCAGGATGGACTCATTCGTGTTGGTGGTAGACTGGGTAACTCGCAGGTGTTTTCGGAAGACTTTGAGCATCCGATAATCCTCCCGAAGAAGAGTTTCATTGTCGAGCTCATCATCCGCGATGCTCATGAGATAGTCGCTCACGCTGGCAAAGGCATTACGTTGAACGAGCTCAGAAGCCGATATTGGATAGTCAACGCGAACTCTGTTGTGAGACATTTCATTTCTAAATGTGTTGAATGTCGTCGTCTTCGAGGAACAACTGGTGAACAGAAGATGGCTAACCTGCCTGAGGAGAGGATAACATCTGCCCCTCCCTTCACCTATTGTGGTGTGGATTTATTTGGTCCCTTTCAGATAAAGCAAGGGAGGAAAGAAGTAAAACTCTATGGGGTACTATTTACGTGCTTAGCCAGCAGAGAAGTACACATCGAAACCGCTGACTCGCTAGAAACAGACTCTTTCATAAATGCCTTGCGACGATTCATTGCAAGAAGAGGGCCGGTACGCGAGATCAGATCAGATCAGGGAACCAATATTATGGGAGCGCAGACCGAGCTTAAGAAAGCACTAGAAGAGATGGACCATGATGGCATCCAAAGACGCCTTAGCCAAGAGTGTAATGCTGGTTGGGTTATCCGATGGAAACAGAATCCCCCAGCGGCGTCCCATATGGGAACGCCAGATACGATCTCTCCGATACAACAACAACAACAACAATTTATTCAACAAGAAACAACAACAACAATGTATTCTTAGTATAATAATGAAAGAGTTGACTGATTTGTTTGCCCTGCAAATAGCTGGAAAGCTAATCGGGGCGGGGCAAAACAAGTACATGAAAAATACAAATATCTACAAAATCAAAAACCTTATACTATTGAATAGCCTTGCAGATTGCACATAATAATGAATAAAAACACAGAAGTTAAGTGATCTAATTGAATTAAGACAAGGATTCTCTGACTATAGTAAGTGTATCTATGTACTTATACTTTATTAATAATCATGGAGATTTGAATATAGTCATCCTCCTTTTCTAAAATATTGAATAGCAATTTGCGAAGAGCTCTTTTGAAAGCATTCTTAGGAAGATCCGTTATATAGCGTGGTATCTTATTCCACAGCTTTACTCCGAGCCGAGAGAAAGAATTGTTTAATATTTCTAGTCTGGAACATTTAACATAGAATTTTCCAGATGTAGACGATCGTGTATTGTATGAGTGAATATTAGACGTTTTCTGAAATAAATTGAGCATGTTTGCTGGGGCTTTATCATAATTGGTATCATGCATTAAGGTTGATACGGACTCATAATAAAGAAAAGTTATTGGAAGCACGATCCGATCCATTTTATCCGCACTGATGCGGGAATATGGCCACGCCCTTGATGACGAGTCTCTGAGAACCTTGTTAGCTGAGATAGAATGCATCCTTAACAGCCGTCCGCTTACTGTCCCGTCAAGTGATCCTGGGGATCTGGACCCTTTAACACCGAGCCACCTTTTGACAATGAAGCCGAAGATCGTGATGCCACCTCCAGGTAACTTCCAGAAGACTGATGTTTATCTGCGTCGAAGATGGAAACGGGTTCAGTATTTGTCAAACGTCTTTTGGTCGAGATGGCGAAAGGAGTACGCTCAAAGCCAGCAAGAGAGAGTAAAATGGAACAGCCCGAAGAGAAACCTTGAAGGAGGAGACCTGGTGTTAATCACCGATGATCGATTGCCAAGGAACCGATGGAACATGGCTCGAGTTGTCGACGCACACCCAGACCCAAAGGGACGAGTCCGATCAGTTAAGGTTGCTAAGGCAACGACCATTCTGGAGAGACCCATTCAGAAGCTCGTACTGATATTGGAGAATGAAGAAGAATGAAGACCAGGGGTTATCCCAGCCAGAGGAGCCACGGAGATTTAGAACTGTGCAACGAACTTTAAAGATTAATTAAGAATTAGGAACATAAGAGTTTCCTTTAAACTCTTAGGGGAGCCAGATGTTGTGGCCACATTCTTGAACAAATATGTTCCCTAGCGTGCACTCCTTTGTTTAGTTTTTGCATTCTTCCGCTCACCGCATTTATATTCTGTTAGATTTTCCCGTATAATTTTCTTTGTTTTTAACTCATTTGTGTAAGTTTCATCGTTTATTTCGGGGCATTTTGATTTAAGTTTCGGAGGTTAACATTAATTTCGTCAAGCGTTTTACCGTGCTTTTTTCTGGCCAACCAGTTCAGGTCACACAACGTTTGTAAATGTCTTCGCTTCGTTTTTTCCTTTTACTGTTATTTCATAGTTGTCTTTTGCTTTCCGGTTTGTATTCCTTAGTAACTTGTAACTTTGCTTTATTTTTAGCAACCGTAATCCGCAAAGTTGTAATCAGAGTCGTAATAAAGTACGTGTTGAAACTATGACCATTTCGCAGTAACACACACTTACGCATCAAAACTGGCGCAGGGTCTGGAACTGGTAGATAAAAGCAAATGGTACACACATTTCCGTTCGGAAATTTCGGTTGAGAATTTTGGACTACCTTTCAAGACGTTCCGTTTATTTCGGAAATTTTCCTGTCGGTCGAGCCAAAATTGTCTTACCATTTACATTCTGACCCAAATTTCCGGAATTTTTGGGTAAATGGTAAACAACCATTGTCATCTATAGAGCGTATGCACTCACGTGGCAAGCAGCTATGCAAATTTATTGGAACAAAAGAAAGTGTTAACATAAGAAAAGCGTTCAAATCCCACAGGATTGTTTTGGTACACCAACATGGCCGCCGTTCTATTGTTTTGGTACACCAATATGGCCGCCGTGACGTCATGTGCATACGCTCTATTGTTTGTGAGGTATTGTATTTTTGGTCTTGTTTTGCATTTATATTATTGTCGTTCTTTGTTCCTTTTGTTTTACGTCATCTGTCCTCCGGTACACACCGAAACAACCGAAAGACTGGTCTCACCGTGCTTTGGAATTCTGTCTCTTTCTGTTTGCTCCATTTCGTTCACTGTCGTAGGCTTTTGGAAACGTGCACTTTTGTGGAATTCATATCATCCCCCAAGCTCTCGGATATGTCTACGCTCTCAAAAGCAAGTAACTCTTGAGTGGCAAGGACGGCCTCAAGTTCCTCGAGCTCTCGAGCTCTGTATACTGGCTCATAGCCGGAGCAAATGAGCCATCAAAACAACAAAGAATAAACAAAGCTCCAAAGAAAGAAAAGCATTGTTATTCGTAAAATTCTACCAACATTACGGCGACATCCAAAACAAAATAACAACGTGATTCCCAAGTGTGAATGACACAATTAAAATACGCTCATAAATACAATCTGCATAACATATGTTTTCTTCGCGGATATGACCATTTTCTAAGACGGTTGACAATGAACGCTCGTGTCCTATGGGATATAGCGCCTCTCGCATTAGATAGAAGTGCCACTCGGGCTACGCCCTCGTGGACTTCTATCTATGCTCGAGGCACTAATCCCATAGAACACTCGCGTTCATTGTCTAACCCTTACATAAAGAATACTAATATGGGTAGTAATTGTTCAGGATTCTTAGTACAACAAATGGTGACTTTAATATTTTTGTTCAGTACTGTTATACGAAATCTGGTCTTTCGCCATTCTATTTGGAATCTTCTCAACAAAATAAACAACCAACAGTTTAACAAGTTAGCCGTTATTTGAATGACACCAGCGCCCTCGTGTAAATTTCCGGGTAAGCGTCTGGTTCGCAGATGCAAGCTGCTTATTTCTACTCGTTCTCTACCACTGAACTTATTAGCATCTTATTGAATAACAATAGTGCCTATTGTTTCATGCTCGTTTTTCCTGGGTTAGAGTTAGGGTTAGGGTTAGGAGTTTGTCAGCAGTTGCGGGGTATTCTGCAATTGCTCCCTTTAAAATCCCAAAACTTTCGACAGGAGCCGGGAAGCAATGGTCACTTCGTCGAAGACGTGGCACATGTGTTGTATGCTAATCAATCTACTTGTTTTTCTCGTATGCTAATTTTCCTCTTTGCGCAAAAGCGCAATAGGCCATTTGCACGATGGCGTCATTTGACTACAACTACCAGAATTCATTTCGTTTTTCCTTTCTTATTTAAATTTTGTAATCCCATTGCGGTTTAAATAACAATAGCCCTAATTTGCACTACAAAACAAAAAACTGAAGGATTCTGGTAGTTGTAGTCATATGACGTCATCGTGCAAATGGCCTATTGTTTAATTCCGAAGGGACACGCTTTTGAAAGAATGTTTTTGAAGCCGTTCAAAAAACTCGCAGTACCTGTATTATCAGGTGTAAAAACGGATGTTACTAAAGTGTGGAATGGGAAATGGGGAATGGGGAATGGGAAATGGGGAATGGGGAATGGGAAATTGAAATGGGAAATTCAAAATCGGAAATTGCATTTTTTTTAGATTAATTGTTTACAATGCGGAATAATTTTTTTCAGCGGCGATTATTGATACCCACGCTTTATTTTAAACGTTCTGCGCCAAACTAAAAGGAAAGGAATAAATTGATGATAACAGGAGCAGTGACCTTGCCTTGTTTCGTTATTTCACTGCCTGAAGCTAAGCCAGTAAAGAAAATAATTTCATAGACTGATTGCATATCTGGTTTTCAGAGGTGGCGATAATTTTGGTTAACACTAAAAATCGGGGCCTCGGTTGGGCGTTCGGTCACACTCTGAGGACGAGATTGAAATATTGTGAGTATCAGCAGAGGTAGAGAACCCATGGAAGCAATACTTATGCAAATTACCACTTGAAACCTTTCAAATTCATTATCTGCTTGGCGCGTCCGCTATACGACTTTTTAGTTTCGCTGCAGCCACTAGCTTGACAAGCGGGGCAAATACATTGTGTCTGATCACAGTTTCTCTGCCAACCAAAACTTTAATTTATTATTTACGAAAAATAAAGTGACAGTTTTTTTTTTTTTAAATGGGTAGCCAAATTTGGGCTCCTATGTCGTTCAGAGTGGACCCGTGATTTGCATTCGGAAAAATTCAAGCACGTAAAGGAACGACTTCTTTGAAACTCCCACTTTATTTTATCACATTTCTGTCGGTAATTGAGGACTCTCCCGAGTCCTCAATTACCGACAGTATTTATTAGAGTTGTAATCTCCTGTGGTGTAGTTTGTTTTGATACGTAACGCAAAAAAGAGCGATGTAAAACCAAATTTTATTCGTTTCGTTATTAAAAACTTTACATTTTTAAAGATTTATTAAAATGCTATTTCATGTTCATTGGTACGTTAATAAAAGAAGTCATACCTTCAAGTCCTTGAATTTTTCCGAATCCACTGAGTCACATTGTGTAATTACTTTTCACACTCAATTGAAAACTGCTCTATACCCACAGTCGCTATTTTGGAGAATTGAACAGTCAATATTTAACAATAATTATTATGAGAATGATATGAAGGATTAGGCAGATCAAGAAGGGGGTCGAACTGCATAATTATTCATATCGTACAAAAGTCCAATTAAACATTTGTTTTCATTTAAAATATTTCCAAGCTCATGAAGGCCTTGCCTCCTTACCAGGATATGAAGGGATGTTTTTTGTTTTCAAAAAGTAGTTGACTGCCAGCGAGTGATATCTTTGTATGTTCTTGCTATCTTTTTGACGCAAAGCGTGTGAAATATTCCGTCATTAGTCTCGAGCTCTGCCAAAACAGCCGAGCCGCCGCGCCGCTGGCGTTGCGAAAAGTCGACGATTGAGGTTAGTCGTCGAATAATAGAAAAAACTTTATAAATTCGGTCAGCGCTCGCTGGCTATCATAGACAGCATGACAGGCGCTTTATGGGCCAAGCGGGGCGAGCGAAGCATTTCGCGCGGAGCGCGACACGAGGGAAGAAAAAAAATAAAGCGCCTGTAGACAGTCCATTGTTCTGGCTTTTTCACAAATCTGGTAGACGGTAATGCTGATTGGCCCAATTTATACCACGTGACGATGGTATGTGAGATCAATTATACCAAATGTAAACAACAAGATAGAAACAAAGCTCTCGTTCGTGTTGTAATTATACATTTTACTGTGCCTATTGTTTGTGTTTCCTCGACTGGAACATTCATCAAACCTTGGATTTCCTCCTGCAGTTGTGACAGGTGACAGGCCTAGCACTAATCCTGCTCGTCGCTAAAAGCATTTTAGCCCAGCTTTAGATAAGTGTACCCCAAGTACGTGCCTGAGAGATTTTTCCTTTCTGATCTTAGATAAAACTCTCTAGCTGTGATACTGACAGTAGGAATGTACGCTTTCCAGAGCCGTTTAGAATGTTTAGTTATGCCGTCGTTTGCTAGCTCTAGCTCTTGGCATAACAATGGGTTTTTTTTACTCAATTTGAAAGAGTTGTAAGATCAGTAGTAGCCCCTTAAGTACGAGTTATTCGCTGCTTTATAGGATCAGTTCATTTCTCAGTTCATGGTTTAATGTGACCGCAGGTCTGCGGTTAGCATAACTTGCGATATAGATCGTGTTTTGATTGGTTATGTCCAAATCACTGCGGTCAGTTAATATTGGTGGGAGTTGGTGGGCGGAAGAGCCAGAACAATGGACTGTCTACAGGCGCTTTATTTTTTTCCTTCCCTCGTCTCGCGCTTCGCGCTCGTGTCGCGCTCCGCGCGAAATGCTTGTCATGCAGGCTGTGGCTATCAAAAATTAACAAGGGGATTTAAGCCCATCAGAAATTAGAAATATTCTGAATGAGTAACAAAACTTCTTATTTGTGAATAAAAGCGGTCTGCCAGAATTACAGTGTGTTTACAGTGTATTTCTTCCAGATTCGATTTGAAGGCGATTTTTGAGGGATCCCAAGGTGCATGATGAATTAACTGGGGGATTCTAAGGGAGGGAGGGGAGGAGGGAGAGGGCATTTTTTTCTTTTTTGAGTTTTTTTAGGGATCCTAACTGGGATCCTAACTCGGATCCTAACTCGGATCCTAGCTCGAGAAATAGCTAACCTCACTCCGAACGACTGTTTTCGTGAAGAACATTGTTTTGCGTGACATTTGTGTGACGTTTATGATTTATTTAGTTTAAAGGCCTATTTACACGCTGCGATTTGTCGGGCCGATACGACAAATCGTGCGCGCGCTCTTTGTACAGTGCAAGCATCGTACATGAACTTTTTTTTATTTCAAAACTTTTCTGCTAAGAACTTCTTGAAAAACAAATTATATCCAATAGGTTATTTAGGTTGTTGTTAGTTTAAATACTGCAGATATAATTTCTTTTGCGTGATTTCTTGTCCAGATTGCGTTTTCGTTCTTAAAATCGGGCCCGACCATCGAAAATCTGTGAAGCGATCACAGATTTTTTCCGAATCGGCGGACATGTCGGACTGAAATCGCGCGCGCATCGGGTCGCCATTTACACGCGATTTGCTTCACGATTTTTCGGGGCCGACAAATCGGCACGACAAATCGCAGCGTGTAAATAGGCCTTAAGTTTTCTGTGACAAGTGTACGTGACAAGTTTTACTTGCTCGTGTGTATAAATAACAAGTTTTCTTTGACAAATTTTGCCTTGGCAAGTTATATTTGTCCGTGTGAACGAAATAAAGAAGTTATCTTTGACAAGTTTTCTTTGTAGCCAACAATACAATTGTACAGCGGACGGAGAAAACACAACACCATTTAAAGATTTTATTCGTTGACCATAGCTTACATCGGCTTACATGTATTTAACAAGGGAGAAATAGCATGGCAAGTTCAACAATACCAGGAAATTCATTTCTCATGAACTCAAGAACCTCTTCGTAGTCAGTGTTTTTTTTTTGTTTGTTTCCGCTATTTCTATAGGATTCTGCCTTTGTATTCACAAACTTTCTCTTGTTTAAAGCTATTCTAGTAGAAGCGATCAGGGCAGAATCGGTCCAATGAACAGTTTTAGCTGCCATGCATGTTGTTATCCGCCATGACTGCTACACCAAACGGCAACAAGACCGCTGAGCGCTCGCGATTTCGCAACGATTCTTGTCAAGTTTTCCTTGTCAGAGCATACAGACAAGCAAGTTTTTCGATTTATCAATTTTTTTTTTTTTTGTGACAAGTTGCCTTGTTCAAAAGCTAGCATGCCAGCTTTTGAACAAGTGCACTTGACAAGGAAAGTATTGACAAGTTTTTATCCACACACAAGCAAGTAAAACTTGTCAAGGCAAAACTTATTATAGAAAACTTGCTGGTCTGTGACACTGTAACATGCTTAATTGCCCGCGTGATTTACTCAGAATCTATTCAGTTAAATCTGTGCGCGTTTCTTGGTTCATACGACGTACTTAGGCCCTTTATTTTCGGTTTGTTGCTATTGTTAAAGTAGGTTATTTGCTGTGTTTATTTCAGATCGAATAAAATTCTTGTAAAATCAAGAAATGGAAGTATAATTTATACGATTCACCGGAATCCAGCTTTGAGGTATTTTGGCAGTTTTCGACAAACGAGCCCAAATTTGGCTACCCATTTTAAAAAAAATGTCATTTTATTTTTCGTAAATAATAAAGTTTTGGTTGGTAGAAACTGTGATCAGACATAACGTACGTGCCTCACTTGCCAAGCTAGTGGCTACAGCGAAACTGAAAAATCATATTAAAAAAATCATATTACTTTTGCAACCAGCAGAAGCGCCAAACAGATAATGAATTTAGCAGGTTTAAAATGGAAATTTGCATAAACATTGGTTGCGCGTGATGCAATTTCATGAACTTCCATGAGTTCCCCGCAAGCGCTTTTGTCCTTCTCTACTTCTGCTGATACTCACAAAATTTCAATCTCGTCCTCAGAGTGTGACCGAACGCCTGACCGAGGCCCCGATTTTTGGTGTTAACCAAAATTATCGCCACCTCTGAATATCTATAAAATTCATCGTTACTGGCTTAGCTTCAAGCAGTGAAATAATGAAACAAGGCAAGGTCACTTCTCCTGTTATTATCAATTTATTCCTTTCCCGTATTTAGGCGCAGAACGTTTCAAATAAAGCGTGGATATCGATAATGGCCGCTGAAAAAAATTCATTCCGCATTATAAACAATTAATAAAAAAAAATCAATTTCCCATTTTGAATTTCCCATTTCAATTTCCCATTCCCCATTCCCCATTCCCCTTTCATCGATTTAGTAACATCCTGTAAAAACTCTCGGCTTCGCCTCGAGTTTTTAAACCTGATAATACACTACTGCTCGTTTTTTAAACAGTGCGGATAGCAAAGAAGGGAATAAACAGCGCTCACTAAATCATTTGGGGTAACATTTTAAATTTCTGCCCTTGTACCTAGGAGAATCGCTAAAATACAACTACTGTATTGTCAAGTTGTAAATTTTGCCCGTTTTTCCTAATCAAGTTAAACCAGCTAGCGGCTTTATATATTTTTTTTATATCTCATTATGTAACTTTTTGTTCAGTCAAATAATATTTAAATATTAACAGTAAGACCGAACGGCGTAATCATTGTAAAACAGAGAATAATAATTTGTCGTTAAATCGCGCTAGACATGGAAAAAGACATAGACATACAGTGGAGCATCCCTACAACTGCCAACTCTCTTTAACCGCCATGTTTTTTCCTCCCGACCGACGATCCGTACATTTCCTTTTATGCAAACCTCCCTACAGCGGCTACCAGATGACACTGACAGCAACGGCCAAAAAAACTAGCAAACAACCAATGAGGAACTGTGTATACGTAAAATATGTTTTTTTACTGAAGCGAAGGTCAAGTGATACTCAATAAATATTTTGAGTCGACTCCTGAACAAGCGTTAAAAGAAAATTTTGTGCAATTGATCGAAATCACTTTTAATAATTATGGATTAGACATAATTTGTCCATTCGAAGTCGACTTACGTCTAGAATAAACCTCACATCTTCAGATCTGCCCAAAAAAAGAGACTTATATAGCGCACATATCACATGTCTCATGGCGCTTTACATACACTTATGAGAATGAGATCGGACGTCAGCTTATGAAGGCGCCTCAGGCAACCGCTATAGGTCCATTGTTGATCTCATCTCTCCCACCTCACTCATGATCACACTGAGGGTGGTCACAGCCAGGGTTTTGTTACGTCTTCAGTGGTTCTTTTACGTCCCCAACGGAGACGGAATCGCCATTTCTACGTGGTCATCCGAGTCACGTGAAGGTCTAACCATTCGCAGATGTCTTTTCTCTTGAAGAAAGTTAAAAAACTGCATGAGAGTAACGAACCAGACGTTCTTAGCAACCAAAAGCAGACCTCAGGAAACCGCAGAGTCCACGATCTCTGCGTGAAGCCAAGTAGGTTGCTGTTTTGATATCAAAATGTCGCAGGGAAGACATGTAGACTTGACCACAAGTCGAGCTTAAGTTTTTTTTTTTTTTGAAGAGATTGAAGGAACTCGACTTGTTTCCATTTCCGGAAACCGCATCAAGTGATGT
>JAJGOT010000005.1:3750000-3982568 GCA_022457155.1 Cladopsammia gracilis | reverse complement strand
AGATTATGTGAGTATAAAGGAAAAGAAAAAATGATGGCGATGACGCTGATGATAATACAGGATTACAGAGATAATATTGGTGATTGAAATGATCTTGGTAAATACAACGATGATGATGCTAACAAGATACAAGATTATGGTGAGTATAAAGGAAAAGTAAAATTATGATGGCGATGACGCTGATGATAATGCAGGATTACAGAGATAATATTCATTTGGTGATTAAAATGATCTTGGTTATAACGATGATGATGCTAACAAGATACAAGATTATGGTGAGTATAAAGGAAAAAAAAATTATGATGGCGATGACGCTGATGATAATGCAGGATTAAAGAGAGTAATATTGGTGGTTAAAATGATCTTGGTTATAACGATGATGATGCTAACAAGATACAAGATTATGGTGAGTATAAAGGAAAAGAAATATTATGATGGCGATGACGCAGATGATAATGCTGGATTACATAGATAATATTGGTGATTGAAATGATCTTGGTAAATACAACGATGATGATGCTAACAAGATACAAGATTATGGTGAGTATAAAGGAAAAGAAAAATTATGATGGCGATGACGCTGATGATAATGCAGGATTACAGAGATAATATTGGTGATTGAAATGATCTTGGTAAATACAACGATGATGATGCTAACAAGATACAAGATTATGGTGAGTACAAAGGAAAAGAAAAATTATGATGGCGATGACGCTGATGATAATGCAGGATTACAGAGAGTAATATTGGTGATTAAAATGATCTTGGTTATAAGGATGATGATGATAACAAGATACAAGATTATGGTGAGTATAAAGGAAAAGAAAAATTATGATGGCGATGACGCTGATGATAATGCAGGATTACAGAGAGTAATATTGGTGATTAAAATGATCTTGGTAAATACAACGATCATAATGCTAACAAGATACAAGATTATGGTGAGTATAAAGGAAAAGAAAAATTATGATGGCGATGACGCTGATGATAATGCAGGATTACAGAGAGTAATATTGGTGATTAAAATGACCTTGGTAAATACAACGATGATGATGCTAACAAGATACAAGATTATGGTGAGTATAAAGGAAAAGAAAAATTATGATGGCGATGACGCTGATGATAATGCAGGATTACAGAGATAATATTGGCGATTAAAATAGACTACGAGCAGTCCCTCCTTTTTCCTCAGGGATAGTAGAGCGAGCGAAATGCGAGCGCGCGTGAAAATCACCCCACGCGAGAAAGGCGAGACGAGAGAGAAAAAGGAGAGACTACAGACAAAGCCCAAACTTTTGACCCTTCACGGTCGACTGATTTTGGAGTGTGAAGTTCGTATCGCCTTTCAAACCAATTAAGCGCATCCAATGAGATTCCTTGTCTCATTGAGCTGTCATTGCTCTTGTCATCAGGGGATGTTTAATACAAGACTAAGTTTAGTCGCGTGCAACGGACGAGAGGTGAAGTCTGTCGGTTGTGTTTTCTTGTGGTGTTGCGCTTGGAATTGTAGATTTGGGCCTCATTTTAGCGTATATTAGCATGTAGATTTTTATGTAGGAAAGGTTTGAATTTCTTTAACTTTTCTCTCTGAAATACCGGACATGACAGGATCTAAAATGATGTGTTGGCCGTGAATGCCCAGCTATTTTAGTTTTGTATTTACAGGATTTTAATTTTCAGGATCCAAGCTTTATAGCAGAGAGAGTTGAAGTTTGTCTCAGTCAAGGCTGTAATTTTAGCTTCCGTTCGCTACGCTTTATAGTGGCGCAGAGTTCCCTTTGCAATTTTGACAGTCTAGCGACTGCTTCGCTCATGCATGGTTCATGCCACTATTTCATTCAGGCAAGACCATGGTTTTGGTTCTTCTCTCGAACCTCCTCAGTTGCCGGGTTTGTATTTGGACGCTCGCGTTCGCAGATGTTTGTGCCATGCTATACACTTGATAAATTAAACCTTTCCCAAATCTGGATGAAAGTATCGCAAGAACATCTTTCCCCGCCAACAGTGCCTCCACCGCTTGAGTCTGTTTCGGTTTCAGCGATGTTATATTTGGATTTTTTTCCAGACATGCCTGAAGTTTGGCAACCATTGACAGAAACTAAGTGTTGATAGCGGCTGGCGCGTTTTTGACAGATGTTGACAGATTGCCATGGAAGAGCCAATCAGAGTTTTGAGTTGTGAGAGCAACTCATAAGTTCAAAAGTTTGGGCTTTGTCTGTAGTCTCTCCTTTTTCTCTCTCTCCGCCGCGCGTCTCGCCTTTCTCGCGTGGGGTGATTTTCACGCGCGCTCGCATTTCGCTCGCTCTACTATCCCTGAGGAAAAAGGAGGAACTGCTCGTAGTCTACGATTAAAATGATCTTGGTTATAACGATGATGATGATGATAAGACACAGGATTATGGTGGTAATAAAGGATAACAAAAATGTCGATATCGATGACGCAGATGATGATACAAGATTACGGAGAAAATGTTGGCGATAAAATAATCTCGGTAATTATAACGATGATGTTGATGATGAGACCAAGACATAAGATTATGGTGAGTATAAAGGAAAGCAACAATGTTGATGTCGATGACGCAGATGATGATACAAGATTACGAAGAAAATATTGGCGATTAAAATTATCAAGGTGATTATATCGTTGATGTTGATAACAAGACACAAGATCATGGTGAGTATAAAGGAAAACAACAATGTTGATAGCGATGACGCAGATGATGATACAAGATTACGGAGAAAATATTGGCGATTAAAATGATCTCGGTAATTATAATAATGATGTTGATGATGAGAACAAGACACAAGATTATGGTGAGTATAAAGGAAAACAAAAATGTTGATGGTGATGACGCAGATGATACAAACTTACGGAAATCATATCATTGGTGATTAAAATGATCTTGGTAATTATAACGATGATGGTGATGATAGTAACAAGACACAAGATAATGGAGAGTATAAAGAAAAAGAAAAATTATGATGGCGATGACGCAGATGATAATGCAGGATTACAGAGATAATATTGGTGATTAAAATGATCTTGGTAAATACAACCATGATGATGCTAACAAGATACAAGATTATGGTGAGTATAAAGGAAAAGAAAAATTATGATGGCGATGACGCAGATGATAATGCAGGATTACAGAGATAATATTGGTGATTAAAATGATCTTGGTAAATACAACGATGATGATGCTAACAAGATACAAGATTATGGTGAGTATAAAGGAAAAGAAAAATTATGATGGCGATGACGCTGATGATAATGCAGGATTACAGAGATAATATTGGTGATTAAAATGATCTTGGTAAATACAACGATGATGATGCTAACAAGATACAAGATTATGGTGAGTATAAAGGAAAAGAAAAATTATGATGGCGATGATACTGATGATAATGCAGGATTACAGAGATAATATTGGTGATTAAAATGATCTTGGTTATAACGATGATGATGATGATAAGACACAGGATTATTGTGATAATAAAGGATAACAAAAATGTCGATATCGATAACGCAGATGATGAGACAAGATTACGGAGAAAATATTGGCGATAAACTAATCTCGGTAATTATAACGATGATGTTGATGATGAGAACAAGACATAAGATTATGGTGAGTATAAAGGAAAACAACAATGTTGATGTCGATAACGCAGATGATGATACAAGATTACGGAGAAAATATTGGCGATTAAAATGATCAAGGTGATTATATCGTTGATGTTGATAACAAGACACAAGATTATGGTGATTATGACGCTGATGATAATGCAGGATTACAGAGATAATATTGGTGATTTAAATGATCTTGGTAAATACAACGATGATGATGATAACAAGATACAAGATTATGGTGAGTATAAAGGAAAAGAAAAATTATGATGGCGATGACGCTGATGCTGATGCAAGAGATAGTATTGTTGACTAAAATGATCTTGGTAACTACAACGATGATGATGATGATAACAAGACACAAGATTTTATAACTATGAAGACGATGAAAACAAGACACAAGGTCATGACGAGTTTAAGGGAAAATAAAAATTATGACGGCGATGACGCTGATGATGATGCTGCATTAGATTACTATTGGTGATTAAAATGATCTTGGTAATTATAACGATGATGATGATGATAACAAGTCATAAGATAATGTTAAGTATATACGGTGATGATGATGCAGGATTACTGGAGAGAGAATTTTGGTGGTTAAAATGATCTTGATATGACAGGTTCTGAAAGTGCTGTTTCCAGCATATTTCGGTATTTGAAACGTAATAGTTTCACCGCGCAGAAAGGTTTGTAAAATACTCATTTTATTTTAATATAGCTTTTAATTTGCTCAATTTGCATCAATTTCCTGTCCCTCTTGTCAATTTGAGCATATTTTATCATTTTTGTTACAAAAATGGCAGGAATTGCCCTTTAAAGATCCGAGAAAGCCAGGATACTGTTCGGTCCAACGTTCAGCGTCTTCTGGATCCTGAAATGGTGGTGTTCTTGGACGATAGCGGATTGGTAAGTTTTCAATTGCTATTGCAACGCTTTTCAATTTTAGCACAAATCATGATTTTTTTTGTCAACTTATTACTTTCTCAGGACAAAAGACTTTCTCACACTACAGTGGCTATAGCCTGGTCGGTACAAGAGTCACAGTCAAACGTCAGACGCAAAACTGGGGATCGCGCATATAACAGCTATTCCTATTATTTGAACTGAAGGGATGATAGAGGTTGGGATCTATCAGGGCAACGTCGATGGGGCAAGATTTGAAGAGTTTGTAATTAAAAGCTCTGCCCCTAACTTGACTAACTTGCTTCTATTTAATGGAATCAATCCGCGATCAGTGGTCATAATGGGTAAGTGTAAAAGTGTAATATTTCGCACTGGTTATGATATGAATTATTTCTGTGCCTCGTCAGATACTCCATTTCCTTCCATTTCAAATTCAAGCCCACTTTGATTCACGTGATTAACGTCTCATTCATTTATTTCTCTCTTATTTTTCATTTGTCTCAGATAACGCGGCTATCCACCACACGGAAGGAGTAGTCGCTGGATTCATGCCACAAGAGCAATGGTTGTGTTCCTTCCTTCACCGTACAGTCCAGATTTTATGCCATGCGAAGAACTGATTGCACAAGCAAAAAAACTGGATAAAGGAAAACGACGCGGTCTGGTAATTTTGCATGGATCCCATATTTACTACATGGTGCAAGAAGCATTTCTTCAAGTTACTGATGAACGGGAACCCGATCTCAACTCGAACCCATCAGTAGAGGAAGCTAAAAAAATAACAAAACCTTGCAATTGTCTATTTCAGTCTCAAGAACGTGCAACGCGTGCGTTTTATGCTAATTTTTGTAAACATTTGTCAAACAACTTTTGACTGAAAACTCAGTTTAGAAAATATGAAGTAAACAATCTTTTAAAAAATATATATAGCCTGATGGTGGATATGGAATCTAACGTATAGAAGGTGAAGATTATCCCCGGCATTTCAAATATTCTTTACCACCATCCGCGCCCGCAGCAGCGCAATTTAAACTGAGGAAATTTTCCTTACCAGCATCCGCGCCCAGCAGCGCAATTTAAACTCAGGAAAGTCATGCTTCCCTCTTAGCCGTGCAACGCAAGACTCGTAGCTGTCTATTTCCTCTCCGTCCTCGTTTTCTTCTCGAGCACTGGTATTACCTAATTAAGAATAGTATAAATAATATAATCATTATAATTAAACATGTGAAAAACATCGCAACGACCTTGAGGTGCAACAAAACGTGCAAAACGTGGCTTATTGTATTCCTTACCTTTTCTCTTTTTACCCAAACAACTCCTTGGAACGTCTTTATATGGATCCACCCACATTGTTATATTCCCGTTTTTAACCAAAGAAAACGCTGGATTTCGGACGGTGTAGAAAACTTCTTGTTTCTTTCGGGGTAGTAGGCGATTTCGAAAGTCGCATCGGTTGCAAGAAAATTCCGCTTTACAATTTTGCAGAAAGTATTGCTTCAATTGAATAACAGTTTCAAAGCAAGGTACGTTCCTGACACTGTAGCGGTCAAACCTACTTTTGTTGCTTTCTTTTAGCACTCGCAAACATACTTCCATGGCGTCTCGTGCCATTCTCTCAAATTTCCCTGAAATGCTGAAGTCGATTTGAACTACCCACAATGCCTTTCGGGATGGTCGTGTGCACTTTTACGAGCGGGTTCGTAGCCAAATACTTTTACGCTTTTGTCTGACAATCTTTCCCGAAACAGCTGTATAAACTTATATGTTATTTGCGACCGTAGGGTCTGTTTTCAAGAAGCAGCAACTCGCCTTGTATCATACAGAGAACGTTTTTCTATTTAAATGATTTGGATTTTGTCAATGAAATACACTTGAATTTTGTTCTGGTTTGACAAAACAACGTGTCGGTTCATATTTTTGCATCGATGCAATGTATAACATACAAAAATAAATGCATGGGACTTTCCTCCCACTCAAAGGTCGGTTTATTTGAAAATACCACTTTCGCGAGTCACAAATTGCCAAAATAAACACATAAAAAACAAAGATAAACAACATGGCAGTCAATCAAGGCCTTTCTAATTCCAGTCAACCAATCAAAGATCTATATCATAGATCCAAAAATAAATCAAACCGGTCAAATTGGTTGTGAGGAATAAATATGACTATAACCTAAAACCTGACAAACCAGTTAGTAAATCTTTTGGTAAGCTAAAAATAGACCATGGCATCTTATTTTAATGTATTCCACAGCATATGAATGAGATACAACGCCACAATTTATTCATGAGGTAAAGACAATAGCTTATGACGTCACCTACGTTAATATATATTCTCCCTCAAATTAATGAGATTTCCCCTAAAAAATACGGATACTTCGTTCCCTGCGATGTTGCTGTTCCCTTTAGTGTTTAAGTGTTTAATCTGTTTAATGTTTATTCACGTTGCTTAATTTTTACTCGTGAATACGGAAGCGTTGAACGACATAGCAGAAGGGGACATGAGACTTTCACTTCCTTGCAGTATTCCCAGGATGTTGGAGCCATCACCAAGGAGTCGTCACTGAAAAAGAATAACAAAATAAGGAGCCAAGTACTTCACCCACGACAAGTCGTATTATCGTATTAGCATCCACTACCAGTGTTACTCTCATACATCCTCTTACGTCTGCACAGATCAGCGCTGAGACTCACAGCCATGGATAGCGAGGTTCTCTAGCGTCACGCTTTCGCGAGAAAATATAAGAAACACAAGAAGCGTGTAATATGAGATACTAGATGGGAGCGCAAGAAAAACCTTTGGTAACCAGGGTACGCTGAGACTGAAACGGCCATAAAAGAACTGGTTGACAAATATCGTCCTGTAAGACAAAGGACCGTCCGAAGTGAAACCGCTAAAGACAAGACAGGGACTTTATCCTTTGCCACCATCATTTTATGCCAATAACACAGACTTCATGAAAGCCGTGTACTAAACTAAACCACGATAGACGTTCAGGCGATTCGGCCGGTCGCTTTGTAGTGAAAGAGCGATTTGTGGGACGAGGTCGCCGGGAGTCACCGGCCTTGCTTCTCTTTATGAGTGGAAACGACAACCAACGACATCGCGAAAACTCGCAAGCCACAAAACCGTCTAAAATGGACATCATTTGCGCCCAAATTGCATACAAGACACAACGAAAACACAATGTTGAGGTAAGTGAAGTTTATTTCCACATTAAAGCTTTATTTTAGCATATATAAGACCAAAATGGATTTCCCATACAAAGTCTACAGATCGTTAGTTGCGTAAACATCACATACTAAGCTTGGGCTGCCTGTGGTGAAACCCGCGCTGAACTATGACGTCACTGCATAGCAACCAGACTATATGAATTTTTGAACTTCCGCTTATCTCTGGCTCGTTATGAACTATCGTGAAATCACCGCTTCAAAGTCAACTCTACGTTTCTAGAATCCACCTTTTTCCAATCATGTTTAACAGCAAAGTAGCAGTGGGGTACCAGCAAATATCAAGCCGGCAAAGAGAATACGGGAAACGACTTATTGAAAGCGAAGTAAAGCCGTGTCTGGGAGCGACCATTTTGGATTTAGGCTGCGGCACTGGTGAGCTGTCTGCTTATCTTGCAGAACTTGTTGGACAAAAAGGAAATGTTTTAGGGGTTGATCCTGATAAGCGACTTAAAGTGGCCCAGGAGTCTCACAAGAGAATTGAAAATCTCAAGTTTGTCGAAGGAAGCACATCTAATTTTCCAGGAATGGATTCGGAGACCTACGATATCATTTATTGCCATGCCGTGTTTCACTGGGTTCAAGATAAAGAAGAGGCATTCAAGAACATGTTTAGCGGCCTGAAACCTTCCGGAAAAATCGCCCTGCTCTATTGCGATCGCTTACTTACTACGTTTGACCGCGTTTTTCGCGAGCTCAAGCCAGAAAATTTGGACCGTTTTCTTAACATGTTTCAAGTTGAAACTAGGCCAGTAGTCGAGCAGATGTGCATTGACGCTGGGTTTAAAGTTCTAAAAAGTTACGATATTGAAAGTACAGAACGTGTTTTTGAAAATAGCGACAGCCTTCGTTCTTTTTTCTGGGCAACTACCCACGGTGTGTTCGATCCACAGCTCGCCACGGAAGACAGACTGGCAAGATTTTGCGCTCGTTATTCAAGCGGAGAAGTTGGTAAAATTAAGTTACCCCCTGGAGAAAACGATTTGTATTCTGTCTTGGTTGCAGTTAAACCTGCGAAAGATTGAGATGAAGCAAAGATGTAAAAAAATATAACTCCAAAACAAGACTAAAATACAAAACCTCACAAACAATAAAAACACAATGCGTTCCGGTACACGCAGAAAGACCCCTAGTTTGGCATCGATTGATTTGATTTTTGATGGAATTTTATTGCGGGTTTTTGTGGAATTGTTAGGGAGATTTCACATATTAATAGCTTTTGATAGCTTTAATTATAAATTCGCATCTAGCTTTTAACAAGACGCTGTGGGAGCGTATACTTGGGCGTCGTCAAAGGCGTATTGGAATGTTTTTATCTTGAAAATCTACATGCGCACGTCAGTTCAGGATTTGATGATAGGGAGTACTGAGTTGGGATAGTCTTGTATGTCGTTGACTGTCGATGCACATTTGTAAAGTGGAACACGTGAAGTGCGGGTGCAAGGATTATATTTAACGCCTGTAGAGTCATTCTCGTCCCCAGAGCCGCTTGGCCCTCTTAACCGCCGGAACCTGAGTACGGAAGCCAAGGGGCTCTGGGGACGCAGGATTTGATTGGCTGGTTTCAAAACAATAAAATCTAAAATGGAAGTAAAATTTCTGACATGGAACGGCTGATTGTTATGGCGCTGGTGGCGCGAAAAATGAAACCTGGGAAACCGGCAAAGAAAATAATTTTTGATGTTTACACTGTCCTCAATTTGAACCGTCTAGCAAATATTCAACAGTGAAGTTGTGTGGTTTGCTCTGACCCTACTCAAATTACAATAAGTAAAGCAGTGTTTCATTTAAATAGTTAAAAGGACGTCCTTGTATTTGCATTATCTTTAGTTCGGAAGGCATGATTTCTTCATTGTTAGTGCTTGTGCCCTAAAATTATGGAATGATTTTGTAAACAGACTAGTTTTACATGACCCACATGAAGTGCGTGCTTTTAGTTATTGACATTATCTCCTTGACATATCTATTTGCAAATTCTCTCCACTATGAAAATTAAATGAATTAAGTCGTGGTTTCTTTGATTGTAAGAGAAGGTGTTCTGTAAACCACCAGCACGTACGCGTAAATGTATGTTTCGGGTTTGTTTGGTTAGTTGCTCGGCTGCTATTAAACTCGTCCTCTTGTTGAATAGTAGTCTTACAGTTTTGCCCAAATTATCCGCTCGTTAACATTTACACATGCGAAACTGTTATATATGTGGATAGGAGAAATACTAGTTTGTTTGTGATTAATGCTACTAGAATTGTATGAGTCATTTTGCACTAGGAGTGAGTGATTCAACACACCTAAAATATATTCTCTACAAAATTAATATTTTGAAATGTTTTTATTATAAGGCTGTTGAATGACTACTTATGCAGCACAAAATACCTATTTTTGAAATGCGTTCATGAAAATTATATGAATTAAGTCGTGGTTTTTTCGGTTGCCAGAGAAGGTGTTCTGTAAACCACCAGCATGTACGCGTAATATGTATGTTTCGGGTTTGTTTGGTTAGCTGCTTGGCTGCTATTAAAATAAACTCGTCCTCGTGTTTCGATCATGTTGAATAGTCTTACAGGTTTTCCCAAATTATCTGCTCATTAACATTTACACATGCGAAACTGTTATATTTGTGGATAGGGAGAAATAGTTGTTTGTAAATAATGCTACTAGAGTTATGTTATAGTCATTTCACACTAGGAGTGCAGGGGCAGATTCAGGAATTTCTGAAAGGGGGTCCGGGTGCATGCCTTCCCAGAAAATTTTTCCGATTTTACCCTCTGAAAGTAACGCCATTTACAGCATTCCTGAAACTCGAAGGGGGGGGGGGGGGGGGGGGGGGACACGAATGCCGGGTGCATGCCTTCCCGGAAAATTTTTCAGAATTTACTCTCCGAAATGCCATTGCCAGCATTCCTGAAACTCTAAAAGCGTTTGTTAAGTCAAAAAATTGACAATCAGTCAATTTGTGGAAGTGAAACGACTACGTATGAAACAATTTTATTCTATTATTTTTATGAACCATGAAGGAGACACAGGTCTGACACCCCCCCCCCCCCCCTGGATCTGCCACTGGAGTGCGTGCAAAATACCCAGTTAAATAGTTTTAGTTATAGTATTTTCTTGTTTTTTTTTTCAGTTATCATAGTTTTGGTTGTTGATGACTATTATTTGTAAGGTGCCTATGTGGTAACTGCCAGCAAATGTGGCGGGAAGAAGAAAACATCTGCCAAGAGGTTGATACGGTGCAACAAAAAAATTTAGAGGCGGTTGATGTTGAGCACCTTGAAGAGCCGCCAAACTGTATAGTAGATTACCCAGGGTTTCAGGCTGTTTGTCTCAATTACTGGGTATTAAAGGCTGCATGGCTACAATATAAGCAGCAGTACGGCTCCTCAGCATATGAGGGAGCTGACCACAAGAAAAGTAGGCACATAGCCTACAGGCAATTAGTTAGATGGTGTTGGGGGTCTCTTGGTAAAGAAATCAGAGTCCCTTTACCATCTTGTGCAGTGAATTGTATACGAGCTCATTTTCAAGAGCCTGGATCGGGGAAGGCCAGAAGATGATATGGTCTTTACAGGCTTCTATTATGCAGATGAGTAAACGCATGTAATGTTTTTACGATCCAATTTTATAACAATGTAATATTGCAGTATAATTTTCCCACACACCACTGGGAGCCAAGCCAAGTGGACTGTCATGATAATAACATGGAGATAGCGACAAATTGTTACTAGAAAAAAATTGTTACACTTTTAATTTAGTTTTTGTGATTGCATTATGAACACCCCCCGTTACATGTAAATACGTGTATGAATGGGAAAAATATATTGGATGAGTCCTTAAACTTGTTTTTTAATGCTGTGTAGATATAAAATGTCATATTTAAATTAAGGTAATGTAAATTTCTGTGCCTTCAATTCACCACATTCATTGAACTTTTCAATCAACCAATTGATTTATCAACCAAGCAACCACTCAGCTTTGGCCGTTAGAAACTACTAGGAGTCAAATCTCATTTAATTCACAAGGCTGGAACGGTTATATCTGCTGACGAAGGTCGCAATTGCCTCGTCTCTGTCAGGCCTTTGTACCGATGCAGCAAGGGGTGGCGGGGTATTGACTTGCAGATTAGACATGTAATCCTTTAGGGCCCTTGAGTTCTGTTCGTAGCCAGTGAAGACTTTGTTTATGGTGTTGGAGCAATAACCTATTGATGGATATGAACTGTATCAGCATACTGTTAATATGTAATGGTCTGACTGTTAAGTACATTTGCCCAGATACAGCAATCAGTTTAATTTCTCACAGACTATTACAAAAAAAAATCAAAACAGGTATTCCAAGGGTGGGGAAATGAAATGGTTGTTTTTGTGTGTTCAGGGGTGATCAGCAGGGTGGATAATGCAGGGAGATAGTCCAATAAAAACTGAATCGTACAAATGCACTTATAGTGCATATTTTTCAAGTTCACAACTGTTAGAAAAGTGCAATGTCTTTCTCTAGGAGCACTGAAAGATTTTGCACTCCTTACCCACCATAGGTTGCTTTTGTTTTGATTTCCCTCACTGCATGTCCTCCTTGTTTTGCTTTTGCTTTTGGAAACCGGATCGAAAAGCGTGGTCTGCCATCAACTGTTACTGCCTGCATCCTGTCAGCATTCTCGTTGTAATGTAGAGCAGAAAGGCACAATCTATGTATAAGTTCAAGTTCAAGTTCAAGTTCATTTATTCACACTTATTCAATTATTACAATAAACCAACATTTAGGAAATAAAAAAAAAAGTAAGAACAGAGCTAACTAGACATTGAATTAAACATAACAAAAGAAGAGTGTGTAGTAGCCAAAGGAGCCAAGCTTTCGAGTTGGCTACTACCACAGAGCAGTTACAAGTGGGTGGAGATTATAAAATACTTTTAATAACTAGTTGTTATAATAACTATTTAAATTAAGTAATTAAAGTATTTTGTTTAGGAAAAGTAAAATGATTAGTAAAAAAAGAACTGCTACATGTAAAATGTGGAGTTTGTAAACAATCAAATCAAGAAAAGGATAACAACCAGAGAAAGAAAACCTTGTGTACATTCCCCAATACGAGAAAGCAGTATGTTTGGGAACGAAGTGGATATCTAGACTATGCTTAGCTTCCAGCGCCGAAGTTTGATACTTCGGGGACAGCTGTGAAACGTCCTTTAGCAACTGAGGCTTGGTTACTAACTCCTCCAGTTTGACAGCAGCAGTTGAGCCTGTAGAAACAAATGGAATGCAATTCAAGACTTAATGTTAATCTCATATTTAGCATGGGAAGTATACATACAATTCTCAAAGAATACTCAAAAAGGGTCGTGTTTGTTTATTGCTTGAGTATAGCTCAGTTTAACGATGTTTACTGTTTACTTGTATCTTTTTCTTGGAACAAAAAACTGCATCTTTATAAGCATGTTATCCCAATATGGACTAAAGAACATTTATCTCTGAATGCTACTATCTTTTTTGCCCAATGACACGGGCCTAATTTTTTTTTCAGCTTGGTTAAAAAATTAAATGACTAAAGTATTTTTCTTATGACCCTGGTAACAGCGCACTTACCAGGCTGAAGCCATAGTCGATCTTTCGCATCTCCCTCTAGTTCACCATGACCACACTCGGGGTATACGTCACTGTCTGGATTGGCGTGGATGTTCTGGATGTGGAGTGGTAATATTTTCCACTTCTCTAACATCATTTGGGCGTTTCCATCAGGTGTTGACGCCGCGCACCAGTACATATGGTTGGAAATGGACTGGCGCCACTGACCGACATCTTTACACTCTTTTTTCTTGGCCAATTTATCAATCTTTTTACTCAAGCCTATTATATTTAGCCAGAAAAAGTTAAATATAAGTTTTGGATCGCGAGGGGGGTGGTAGTAAATGCAGTATGTGGAATTCAAACTCTGGCCCGTTTATGTTATTTTCATCGATAAGTAATGTCTCGTAAATGGCATGTTTTATGATAGAGGTAATCCGTTACCGTTCGATACGTGCCATATGTCGAAAAAGTGACAAGTGTTGGGCAAATTCCTTCGAATCCACGCTGTGTTTTGCTTGTGCCGGTCGGTGATGATTTCGGCTATGTCCAGTCCGGCATTAGAAATCACTTGAACTCCCCGCACCAAACCCTCGTGCTCCATCCAAGCACTGTTTCGGACCTCATTGCTCTTAAAAAAAGATCAAAACGTGTCATTAGTTATCGTCAGGTCACCACATTCAAAGGCATTGCTTAACGAATATTTCCGCCATCCTTCAATACTGAGAATTTGCCGTAAATGTAAAAATGTAAGAATAGCTTAGATAAACATAAAAAAGGAATCGAGTAAAACCAATCCTGTACTAGATGACTGACCTGAACAAGTTCGAAGTCCACCACCCTGTTAATTTGCTGTTCAAGTAATGTGAACGAACCGAATTTTGCAGAGTAGCCAGGGGAGTCACACCTTCCATCACCAGCCAGTACCAACCCATTTCCCACACCAGAAAGGCTATCTAAGAGTTCCTGTTGATGTTCTTTCCATTGCTGTATAATGACAGGATTGACGTAGGAGCTGGTGTGGCGGTAGTAGGTACTTTCAGAAATGCTAGCCACATTCATGATGTTTAACATCCTTAGGGTTTTCGCAGCAGAAGATCCTACAAGAAATTAAAAAAAGTAATTCGACTGTCACGGCGCGAAGCCCATTGAAACAAGTATACTAAAATAAATATTTTTTTGTACTACAATTTGGGATGAATGACAGCAACCAAATTTTTTGGTTGGTTTGTCAGTTTATTACTGTATCACAGTTCTATCTGATTACTTATCTAGACTAATATAGCTATCGACACACTCACCCGTAAGTAGAATGGACGAAGACAACAACAAGTTTCCAACAGGCATTTTCCCGTTTGCAAACGGTTGGCTGAACCACACATCGGTGAAACTGCATTTTTCGTCGGTGCACCAGTATTGTATTTTCACCATTGTGCCAATTTCTTTAAGTGTGCTCGCCTCTGCGGGTCCAGCACAAATAGGACAAGAGGAAAACAGGCTAAGCAATTTTCTCTCGAAAACAATAAATTTCCTCTCCTCGTGGGGCTTCACTCTTTGTTCTTGTCCAGGCGACCTATGTATAAATATTGACAATAATAAATGTTATAGAATTTTTAACAAATTGGCTTAGTAGTAAAAAAACACAGGCAATTAAATGCGTCAATACTTGGGTTGTTCATTGCATGCGAAGTTACTAACATCAGTCCTCAAATGAATCATGCCTTGTGTTGTTTTAGCAAACATTTGCGAGAATTAATCACAAAAAAGATCGATCAAGATTAGCCCACAGTAAAAAATAATCAGTCAATTAAAACCAGGCAAATACGTGAACTTGAGAGTATTTCCGCGAGAAATATTGCAAGTAAATTGGGAAGTATACAAGATGGAAAGCCGTTATGAATTAAGCAACGCTTGCATTATTCGCTCAGTTACGTTCTTGCTGTTCTGTTTTTGTGAATTCCTTTTCATCGTCGCCGTCGTCTTCCTCTGACTCTAGCGATGGATTATAGTCCTCATCGTCTACCTCAAGGTCCTCGAACGGCTCCTCTTCGAAATGCACCGGAACTTGCAGTTTAAGTTCTTTCTCTTGGTTGTCCGTCGGGTTAGTAGATGACAGCAGTTTCAATGGAGGAAGATTTGCGAGGTTGCACTGAACAGCACTGTCGAAGACTGTATGTGGCTTTGGAGAAATTTGGGTACCTATTAAAACAAATGCATAGACAAGATTGACAATCAATAAATGTTTCTCTGGGTACCCCCCTCCCCGGGTAAATTTCTACGATCGGTTAAAAGATTACAGCACAACCTGTTGTGTGCATTATTAGTACACATGAGTCAATACGTTTACTGCGGCAGATGGGGCGGCGAAGTCCTTTTTGGGTCCCTTTGTTTGCTTTCAATTCACGAGACGCCGGTGTGCTGTTTTCATGCTCACCCACAGTAAGCACTATTGCTACTTGCTGATTGGGTTTTCTGATCAGTTGTTTTCGCTGTCGCGCGTTCCCGCTCGTGGGCAGGGTTCCCACTATTAACACTTGTTGATGGTTGTTCTTGATCATCCGTATCCTTTGTTTTACGTATCTTTTCAAACTCTGTTACTAACTATTTCAGCCAAAAGAAATTATTGTCAGTGACAGCAGTCGATAGCAAGAGTTAAGGATCGATAGGAAAGACATGACAAAATGATAGCATTCCAAAAGTAAATAAGCTCCCTTGAATGTTTTATAATATTACTCACCCTATGCGCAGTTAGTTTCGACAAGGCCCGGCTGGTTCTTTTTGGTGTGGCGTATCCTTCAAGTTCTTCAGATTTATTTTCCTCGACCGTTTTGGACGCCGACGAAGGACGTTTTCTTTTCAGTAGACGCGCTTCATGCAGTTGCTCAGGTGTAGGATTTTCCTGAATTGTGGGGACGGCCGTGTTCTTCGAAACAAGTTTTGAAGAAAATCCGGCGATTTTCGCACCCAATCCTTCGTAGCAGTCCGCAGAAAAGTGCGAACTACAAATATGGCCAGAGCCCTGCCTCCAGTTATCGTCTCTTTTCGCTAACACAAAAGTAATCCACTGGCGTCGTCTTGTTTCATCGGTCGGAAACTTGTGCAGACTAACCCCATCTGCGTTGGTTTTGTTGCAAAACATTACCACGCAGCGCTTGCCAGGTTCCTTCTTTTTCTGCACTTCTTTGGGCGCGTTTTTATCCCCCGCGTTATCCATTACTATTTCTACAAGGGCGATTTTTTAAAGGTCAAAGCAGAAACGTACTGATTAATCGTAGCGTGACACGCTTTACACTCCGCAGAGGTGTTCGTGGTCTCAATACAGCAGAAGCCAAAAGCTGCCACGCAGGACTTTTTATTACTCTCTTCCTTCGCACGATATAGCCTTTTATGGTCCTTTAAATTTTCCATCAATTCACATGATTTTAATGCGTGATGCCTTGTTTCGTAAGAGTGAAATATAATCCACCACAAACAAATCTAAAACACGCTTTCAAAGGTTCTTTAAATTAATATTTCCCGTCAAAATTTCGCAAGACTGTAATAATACACTTGACTGGGGTTATACATTTCTAAATAAGGAAGGGAAAATTACATAGGAATAAGTTTGCCGTTTGCCAAAGGTCAGGAAATCGGATCGCTTATAGTCTGTTTGGAACGAGTTGATTTCGCATATAAATCAAGAGATTACTAGCAAACAAGAGGCTGCAAGCAGCCTATACTCATGCGCATGCGTAAGAAAGTTTTATAATACAGTAATACAGACGCTTCAGTAACGCTGTTTTACCGGAAGTGAAAGTAGCCGGAAGTCACTAAACAGGAAGTGTAAATGGCAAAGCTATGAACCGGAAGAGCACAATTTAAAATATGCGTGCATAAATTTGCATGCAAAATCGTGACACCAAAAAAAAATAAAATAAGAAGAAAAACCGAGGCCATTTTATAACTCATGCCGCTACGCGCATGAGTAATGAAGAGTATCACAGAACGAAGTCACAGACCCTTCATAATTTATTATCTATTCCCGAAAAAAGTACTCTTTATTCCAATATGAATAATATAATTTTTGTACATTTTCTGACCTCAAAGTGTCAATGGATCTGAAGTCGTGACTGCTAGCGCTTTTATATTTACACAAACGCGAAAATATTATTTACATCACAATTTATGTATTTTCGTATTAAAGCTCTGGTAAAGTACAGTAATTAACACACTACCGTTTTATCCTAAACATTATGCAACGGTACTGGTCTTTTCGTCCTTCTTTATTCTGTAAAGAAGCTTGGTGTACGTGCGTTTTTCTCTCAGATTGTAAGCAATATTGCCAATCTGCGTTCCACACCTGTGACGTAAAATCACGTGACCTAGCTAAAATCCGAATGTTTTCAAAATGGCCGCCAAATGCGTGTTAAATGAAAATTCGTAGTAAATTCATTTTTGCCGATATATTGAAGATTTTACCTGAGAAAGATCTTCATGGTATAACGAAACCATAGAAAGGATAAAAAGTTGGGGTAATTTTCCCGAGAGTTGCCCTTTAATCCACAATGTCCAAATAAACAGAAACGCAACTGATTATGTAAACAGTAACAGGAAAGATGTTCTCACAGTGTATACAAGGCACGGTTTGTAGTTCATGCTTGAAGGACCAGAACATTACCACAGAATAGTTCAAAATGATTGTTATAAACGTGTGTAATGGTAATAAAGTCGTTTTTTTTAATTATTGACATAATGTGCGTCACTTAATTTTTGCGTCAAGTTATTTTCGCGACGTTTAATTTTCGCGTCACTTAAATTTCGCGATTTTTTTTAAATCGCGAAATTCGCGAAATTAACGTGTCGCGAAAATTTCATGTAATAAGGTAGTTTCAGAATGTTCATTAAAAATGCCCATTGTATATTATTATATTAGATATTTCCATAAAAATTGCTTTTGGCCAATTTCATTGGTTTATCAACATAAAAATGAGAATGTTGCTTTGAGATATTGTTCTTTTGAGATTCCAAGCTCACGACATAACAAATTTCTTTCATTACTGCTTGGGAAATCGTAAATATAGAAATGGCAACAATTCAAACGTACATCTTTTGGTGTGCTATAGAAACTCTGAGACAAGTAGATGACTGAACAATTTTTATGTCGCCCGCAAATAAAATGATCAATCAGAGCTTTCTGATTTTTCTCACATATGGAATCGTCGAATATTATAATCTTATGGACATCATCACTTTCTAGGCTGCTTACTGGTATGATTTTGTCATTGCTAGAAAATAAAACATCATAACCTATTTGTTTGCTAATGAGGTCTAATGTTTTAATCATATTTTGATATTTGTCTTGCTCTAAGTTCTTGGCATATAAATGAATTTGGTCATAATAAATTAAAGGTTTCATTAACATGTGGTAAAGCATATTAGTCTTACCAGATCCACTATTACCGCAAATCAACATTCTAAATGTATCTTTTGGCATATATGGATATAATTGTTTGAAATTGTTATTTTTATCGTCTTTAGAATCATAATTAGGAATTTCCATTATACTATTATATTATATTAAAAGATAAGTTGAGATAAGTTTAGATAACTTAATATAATGTATAAATATATGGACATAAATCATTAAAAGAAAATTGCTATTCCTGCAGTAGAATCTGGGAAAATGACAAAAATTGTTCGAGATGTTATTAAAGGAGTTCAAACTTCTAAACAAGATGTTTTTGAGAAAAAGAAGGAAGAATTTGAACCGATTACTGAAAAATTAGAAAAAGAAATTGATGAAATTAGTAATTTGAGAGAGGAATATCAGAAAAAAACAAATCATACCATATTCTGAGCAAGCAAAACAATTAGGGGGCATTACCAGGCGCTAGTGGTGAACCTCCAAAAATGGTATCTGATATGAATAAACGATTTACAGAAGAAGAATTGACAATCATGCAAAAACATAATTTACCTTTATCAGGTGAAGTTTTTATTGAAACCTTAAAAGATCCAACTATTGTTAATGAGGTATTAAACAAATCTGGTGAAATGAATCAGACTTTAGGACGTCAAAAGGCTCATTTATCTACAACAAAAACAGCAAAGAAAAAAATAACGATAAAATAGCTGAATATGATGAGCAGATTCAAACTTTACAAAAATACAGAAAGCGAATAGGTATAATAAAAGAAGGGCAAAAAACTGTTAAAGTGGGAAAGGGAATTTACACACAACGAAAAAGAAATGCATACAAAATCGACCCAGAAACTGGTACATATGGAAATTTAATAATAGATCTTCCAAAGTAATATGGTAAACTTAGATTGGTGGCTTATCATGATAAGAAAAACGTTTATGACAAACAGGTGGATTTTGATACAATTGATCTACTCACAAAACGATTTAATAGTAAAAGGAAATATAGTCCTTTATCAAAAATGGTATTCGATGATTTGAATCGACTAAGTGAAATACCAATACATAGAACATGTCAAAAATATAAAAAGAAAGGTAGTGGGGTTGTTTATTTTAATAACCCAGAAGATCTTTTAAATCAGCTTGAATTACTAGGTGGATCGATATTAGCTGGTAATGATTGTGTTTAACATAGGCACGCATTGCGTGCATGAGCTATTTTGAAAATTTCTTAAATGATATGAAATGGTGAAAGCAACAAAACAGTGGAGGAAAACTAGCACAAATAACCGCCTGCAGATAAACGTTTTTCAAATCCTCCGGCCCGCCCCCTACCCCCCAAAACTACCGAGATCACGAACTGAGTCCCGTTTCTCGAACGTCCCGATAACGTTTCGGGCCCGGAAAGCTATCTTATGTGCGCAATGTATTCATTAAAGATTAAAATTTTGTTGATTTTGAAAGCTAAGCAATAAAATTCTAAATTGACAAAACAAGTCGAGCTGGTTTGAGGGCTAAAAATGCATCACCATTTTATAGATTCTGATTTGAATATGAGTTGCGGGCCCGAAAAGTTGTCGGGACTTTCGAGAAACGGGCCCTCTGGGACAAAAACTCTGTTTAGGTGGAAAAATGCAAAGTTTGCTTTTGTATTCTAGCCTAAAGGGTTAGGGTATGAAAATAGGTGGGAAGTTTTGGCTAGCTTTTTCACGGGATTTTCGGAGTTATTTTATGACGTCTATGACGAAACTACGCCCCAGTGAAATGAGCAACTTGTCTCTGTAATCAGTGTATTAAATGTCAACCAGAAAAGTCCTGCACAGAAATTTGATGCATCCAAATTGAAGGATTATTATTTTCTGAAAATTCTAGTCTTTTTTTTTTAAACGTTGCTTTTATTATTCACAAAAGAAACGTGGAAATGGTTCCCTTTGGCCTGGAAGACGCAAACTAATTAAATTAAATTGTTTTTAACTCCAAAACCACAAGCTAATTAAATTAGTGACAAAAATTCTTTGAACCACCTGTTTCTGTAATGAGGGTCGTGAAGGGGTAAAATGGGAATTGGGATTAGCCTTATTTTGGACTGGGAAAATGGGATTTACTCACTGGGACTGGGATTTAGCCACTGGGAATGGGATGAACAATTATAAAATGGGATTTCTTTTCTTCAGCGGTCTTTGCTCCAATATTTTGAAATAGAAAAAAAAAATTTCGTAGCAATAGACCTTGCACTCCTCAGTAGAGACAGTAGAGACCGTGAAATCAGTATTTTTCGTCTTCGCGCCCCCGATCTAGCTACCAGGCTTACACGGTTGCATAGTTAGAGGGTCTTGAAGGGGTAAAATGGGAACTGGGATTTTTTAGGCTGGGAACTGGGATTTGGTACCTCCCCTTCACGACCCTCTGTAATGTCAACCAGAAAAGTCTTTAACAGAAACTAAACGCATGTAAAATGAATATTGGTAGTCTCCTTGTAAATTGCAACTAATAGTATTCAAACAACTGTTTTTATTCTCCACAAAAAAGTCGTGCAAATAGAAACAGAAACTAATTAGATTAAATTGTTTTCAACTCAAAACCACAACCTTGAGGTTAACATTTGGAACCAAACATCTTTTCCTATAATGTCGACCAGAAAAGTCTTAAATCAGAAACTTAGCGCATCCAAAATGAATTTTGCAACTAATAGTTTTTTGAACAGGCGTTTTTTAACGCACCATAAGAATTAACGTTTTCTCGAAAACATGTTGAATTCCATCACGTACCAGTTTTTATAAGGACAAAGTTCAACATTTGCACGTGCACACAACGTGACTGCTCATACAAAATACAGTCGCTACTCGCTTGTAGTAATCGCTTGGGGCACACAATTAATAACCTACACATCTGCTCACATTAATTCACAGAAAGATAAACGTTTTAAATACTGTAAATTGTATATTAATTGCATTAAGTTTTCTCTGTTGAACTGCATGCATCCCGGACAAGTTTCTATAAGGACAAAGTTCAACATTTTCACGGGCAGACAACGTGACTGACAAAAAAGATACAATTTCAAATAGTAATCGCTTGAAACCCAGGTTTGAAACATACAATTCATGTTCCGCATCACATTACTTGAAATCCGCTTGCCGTTTTTGCAATAAAGCTATACTTTCTTATTTCAGTACAAGCTCACCTATAAACGTAACCGCAGTCCACATTTTTTGGACGTCTCATCCCTCGCAGACCATTAATTGTACAATTCATGCATAGAGCACATTTTGGGCAGTATTTCCGAATAAATGCCCTTGCCTATTGCCATGTTAGCAAGCCAGTCGGGATTACTGCACAATTCCCAACCAACAAATCTTCAAAACTTTACACTTTTAGTGTTTGAGGCAACAATCGCGAACATCCAAGATGGCTGATTTTCAATTCATGCCAAGTGCCCTTCTTTGACCTTCAGTAATACCATTTTAGAAGCGAGAATTTGATTGGCTGACATAGTACACGGTGTACATACTAGAGACAAACTGATTGGTGTGACATAACCCAAGACATACATACATACATACAAACATACTAACAAACAAACATCACAAACCAACCTTTGCGCCTGCTAATGAGCTATTTTTTTCAAAATAGTTCAAAAAATAAGTGATGGGGCTGCAGATGGCCAGGAACTCTCATTATGGTTTATTCTTTATTCGAAAGTTCACTTGATATCCTCCTCTTAGTGTTCTCATTGCGTGTATGACAAAAGTACTTAGTTTATCTTTTTTTTCGATCAGAACCCCACTGAAAAACACCTTGGTGATGTGGGCATCCTGGATAATTATTATTATTATTATTATTATTATTATTATTATTATTATTATTAAAACGTCAAAATCACGGTGACAATGCCCCTTTAAATTCACGCTGGCTTACCATTTACATTTCTCGCTTGACTCTGCCTGTGAGAAAATAAGGACTACCTGTAGTAGCATTGTAGCTAGCCTTGATACTATGCATTAAATACTATTTACGAAGGAAATCATTATTATCGTTTGTTATATTTATCTTCTGCCATTTCTTTCCAGATCTTTACAGCTCCGAGGAAGTTTCTCTATTCCTTAAATAGTTTAAATTCATAACTCTACAGATAAGCTTCTGTTTTGTTAATTATATTGAACACTGAGTAGACAATATTCGTATTCTCGGTATTGAACTGAAACTAGCTTGCAGTCGAGGCTCATGCGGGGTAATCTTTTCACATGCAAATATTTTTAATGATATTCCCCCGCATTAGCCTCGACTGCAAGCTAGTTCCAGTTCAATACCGAAGCATTTAACCCTCGGACGTACACGCAAATGGCTGATTTATTTAGCGACCAATATTTCGGATAACAAAATTTGCCTTCCTCATCAGGGCCAGGACTATACTGAAGGAAAATACTATTAACGGCTCCTTAAATTTGAATTTAAAAAATACACGAGTGGTTAATTGTTGACTTATACAACTGAAATATAAACATAAGATAACATGATATATAGGTAGGCATATTAACAATTATGGCAATATATAGAAATTTAAATCAATGTTCATTTCGTCGGTTGATGCCGAATTATACGTTTTTTTTACCGAAAAAAGGAAAAACACGCATTTCAAGATTCAAAACTGGCTTGACCTCAACCTCGTTCCCAGGGCCTCTCTCTCTCTTCAGCTACGTCATCATCTGGATGATGACGTAGCTGAAGAGAGAGGCCCTGGGAACGAGGTTGGCTTGACCTCATGCTACTTATGACGTCACATCTCGTTACCATAGCAACTGATGGTCGCCAAACTTAACCAAAATGCGTCTAAAGGATAAACGAACATCTACTGAAGACGACATGTGCTAAAGATAAATGCTCTTGAAAAAATCGGAGAAAAACCTTAAGGGTGGGGTGGGGTGGCATCCATCCCCCTCCCTTGTGCAGTCGTTTTCTTTACCGCATTTTCTAACCGCTACACTGGCAAATATTGTTAATCATCTTCCTCTTCCTTATATAAAGTTTTTGTTTGTTGCTTCTCGCACCGCTGACCAGTGAAAGGAGCTACACAGATGCATTCAAACCTCACAGTGGTGGGGTCACAAATCTCCACACATGTGGATAGGTTTGGCAACATCTGTTGACACAGCGGTCTTGTCCTTGAACGAAGCTTTGTCCATGCTACACACCACATTAAAAGTAAAACAATATTATTAGCGCCCTGAGCAAACGGATACTTGAAACGTTTCGTGAGAAGTGTGGTCACCGCCTATATTACAGCGCCTTCTGACAACACGCGTAGGAGATGCGAGGGGGAGGGGAGGGTGCGTAGCTAGGTTGTCCCTTATTCACGAGTTGGCTTGATTAGAGCTGGGAGCCATTGTCTCTGTTGTTTGTTGTATGTTCTCTCGAAGGGTATCGAACCAATAGTGTGAGACCTTACGAGAGTTGCTACATCGCCCGTTGAAAGGAGGGGAGAGTGGGGAGTTTGACGCAGGGAGGGGGGGGGGGGGGGGGTAAGAAAGACGTCTTGGAGAGGGGAGAGTCCGAATGTTTCGTATTCATCAGTTGGCTCATAGGAGTCTGATACTAGCAGTAATCACAGATTATGGTGACGCGTTCGAAGGAATTTCAGGCGGAAATGAGCCCCTGAAAAAAAAACAAAAAAAACAATAGGGGTGGCCATTTGGAAGAATCTCAAATTTTACTACACGCCACAGGACAACCAACACGAAATTCGAACGCGATTAATTCTACCAAGGGGTGAAAAGGGTTATTTTAATGCGAACCAGGTAGCTTTGGGGTTATCTGAAAACTCTAAAACAGAAAGACTAACACAAGGTACTGACAGAAAACGATTTTATTTTGCAATTGGACGCTTTTCTATGAAAAAAAAAAAAACCCTGACGTCTCGAGCCTTCGCGCTTCGTAAGAACTTCACTGTACAAAACCATCATTGCTTGTCTAACTTTGTAACTGTATCTAACTATCAAATAACGTGCAACTTCATGGCTTTGCTTACAAGCCGCCGTGACTTAAAAAATAGGCTAACAAAGGAAAAATCGTTACATCAAATGAGTCTTCAGAGTTGACAGCGCGACGCGCCAAAGTTTCACCAATTTTACTTAGCTGCATACTACCGTGGTCATCGAGTATACAATCAGTGTTCAGGGATAGCTGCCAGGAAACCACGTCAATGCCGTAAGCGAACTTGACTTGATTTCCTGAAATATTTTCCTGGATTGTGATTGTATAGTTGATCTCCAGGAAAGAATGGGAAATAGGGAGGACCATTTTGTTTTAAGAGGGTAGCTTGGGCAAATACAATAAAATATCAAAAGCATTTATTCCAAACTTTTGCGGGGCAAACAAAAAATCGAGCAGAAAAACGAAAGAAATGCGCCGTAAAGTAGGGAAAGATAATTCACGCATAGCATTTAGTCGCCAAAAAGTAGTGCTGAGGAAAAAAATCGCACAACTACCTTCCCGCTCAAAAATAAAATGGTTCGTTCCTAAACTTAAACGGTACTAAAAACCGCAAAAAATGTCTTAGATGTAAATCGTATGATAAAATCATAAGTTACGGTACGTTTAAAACAAAATGTGTACACAGAATAAAAGTTATAACTTGGACACTATACACACTTAACAACTTTCTCTTTATTAGAATGAAAGTTAGTACATGCGCTGAAGTTTACGTTTATATGAATTCGTATGAATCTTTTTGGGGGCGTTGGTAACGGTTACTTGTCAAAAACAAATACCAAAAACAATATAAACCCTTTAATCGTGAATTTTGCGAGTTGAGAGCTTCCGTGTTACAGGTTGTTGGTTTACCTATTATTTCCGATAGCACGTTTCACAAGGAAGTCATTTCACTACCAAGCTTCTCGTTTTTCTTTTCCTTTTTAAATTATTTAACCCAAGTAGGCCTTTTAAATAACATTAACAATGGTTTCACAGCTAATAACAACGAGAAAACGAAAAAGCGAAGAATTGTGGTAGTTAAAATCGCATGACGTCACAGCGAAAGCGTGAATTAACCAATCAGCAAGCATTTGGTCCAACATCCCGCAATGGTGGACACCGCATCTCTTTATTCAAGATGGCGGCAAACAGAAGGCGGGAGAAAAAAAAACATAAATTTCGTTTCTTTCCAACCTGACCTAAAGGTGCCTTCACACGGTAAACATGCCAAAATATTTTGTTAACATTGGTCAAACTATTTTTGTAACGTTCACTAACGTATTTGCCAACATGAATTTGCAAACTTTAGTTTGTCGCGTGAACGTACCTGAATGGTTCCACATCAATTCTACCAAGAATCCCGCGAGGGGTGGGGGAGGGGCAACAACCATGTAAAAAAGGATTAAAATGATGGGGTGCTCGTCGGACATTTTCTGAAAACACCTTACAAGGTACCAGGGCGTGGCTCAAATGGATTTTTTACCCCTTAGGTGTACCAATTCTAAAACAACACATGAACTGACACTAAAAAATTTTAATAGCGATAAATGAATGAGGCAACAACAAAATCCAGTTGACTGACAAATTGGTCCTGTCATATTTCTTGGGATCAATACCACAAAAGGTACCGCGATAGTTTTAACGGTGGTCATTTTAGGTTTTAGCACCCTAAGCGCGGTAGCAATCCACAAATTTTTACCCCTAAAAGGTACGACGAGCATCCCCGTTATTTATATTTGGGAGTCCACCCACGCCCCCATCCCCCCCCCCCCCACCCCGCCCACTCCCACCCAAGAATGGACCTTATTCACAAGCTTGCAACTAAACAGCATTTTCTTTCGTAGATAAAAAAAAAAGTTGCTTCAACAATAATACCTTTTCCGCTTTTACGGAAATTCCATGACGTTTCTCAAACCGTACAAATAGCGTGAAATTGCTCGTTTTCGCTTTGAACAAAACTACTAATAATTTACGACATACAACGTTGCTGTTCTTAAAATTATTCACTGACAATATGGATAAAATACAATATTGATTGGCAACAGTGTGTATTGGAATTCGTTACTTATTTACCTATTATTACAACAATAATATTGAACAATCGTTTTGACGTGAATTCTCGGCAAAATATAAAATCGGGTAGATAATAAAATTTCGTCCCACCCAATCCTCCCCTATGTTTTAGCTCAAAAAATGCGATAAAGATGGCGGCTCGAACGTACAAACCCTGCGGTCTGGTCGACAGGACATGCCAGTTCGTAAGTATTACACGTCATTTTGGAGACCAAGGGCGCTTTCCATTCGACCTAAAATTCCGGTTTAGTTTTCGAAACGTTTCAGTCTGCAACCGCCTGGGGAAACTGTCCTATTGATAGGTTAACCCGGCGTTTAAAAAACAAAATGGCTGACCATTTGCTATTTTTATTCACCTTGGAGCGGGAACGATGAATAGTACAGAATTTTTACATCGTTCTGAGTTTTCGACAAAGATGCTCTCAAGCTCACAAGAAATGCCAATTTTTTTGGAAAATCTCACTCGGAAATTTTTGTTTTTGTAATAAACAGTACCACAGGAATGCACTGCTCAGTAGCTTTCATTTGAATGGTCACACTTTAGGATTTCAACCACACACTCAAAAGTTAGAATCACCTTGTACAGCATAATAAACAGTACCTCAGGAAAGTACTGCTCAGTAGCTTTCATTTGAATGGTTACACTTCAATATTTCATCTGCAGACTCAAAAGTTAGAACCACATTGTGCAGCAAAATAAGCAGTACCACAGGAAAGTACTGCTCAATAGCATTCATAGTTTGAATGGTCACACCTTAGGATTTCATCTACAGGTGCAAAAGTTAAAACCACATTGTACAGCATAATAAACAGCTTTAGGATTTCATCCACACAATTGATAGTTAGAACAAAATGATACAAGCCGAGTTTTGACTCAGTAAGTGAGAGGCATTTGCCGCCAGGCCACTTAATATCCAAGTTGTTTCTTTTTTGAGCGGTAAAACGTTAAAATTCCCTGGTTTAAAATAATGATAATTATTTAGAAATGCGAGCACTGCTGTCTCACAAAAAACTAATACTTGTTTGGAGCTTGCGCTCTGTTGGCGACATTGGCGGGAAAAATCTGTTGTTGGTCGGCCGCGTGGTTTCCCGCGCAGGTTCTTTGTGTTGGCGCGCTTTCAGTTGCTCAGCGTATGCTTGCCACCTGGCGTCATCGCTTTCGTGTGTAAGGTATCGCTCGCCTACAACAGCCTCCAGGCTCCTCACGTCCAACCAGGTCTGGTAGTCCTGGAAAAGATTATGTGTGAACAAGAGCGAATTAGTCGAATCAGCCCCCTTCTCTCAGTAAGCGCACGTTTTGTACTTATTTCATGTGTAACGTGAAACAAACTATCGTATAGAGGTTTTGCACGGCAGCCATGTTGCATGGCAGGAACAATAGATTCTTTTCCCTATGGGAAAGAATGTTCTTTCTAATGCAAAACATTTTCATTGTTTCTGCCATGCAACATGGCTGCCGTGCAAAACCTCTATAATCGGAATGAAACACCAAATCAAACTAATTAAGGGGTTTTCAATTGAGCGTCGAAAGTAATTTCGCAACTGCTTTGGTTTTGCATTGCTACGCTTTGTGATTGGCTAAAAAATCTCGCGCCACTTTCTCAACGAGTCAGAAGTGAAACCTACGTTTTCCCGCGCTTGGTGCCAGCGACATGTATTTGATTTGCGTTCTGATTGGTTCATTGGATTGTGTGTGTCTGTTGTGATTGGGCAGAGCAATTTTGAGAAGTTTGCCACATCAATTTTGCGACACTCGATTGAAAACTGCTCCATTTGCCGTGATTCTCAGTTGTTGTTACAGTTGATTTCACTGTCTGTTTTAGTCAATGAGAAGAAAAATGTCTCTTGCGAAAAGAAAAAATCTCGTCTTCCATACGCGCCTTCCTTTGAGATGCAAAGTGAAATTAACGTGAAAAATAGATCGAAAAACAAAAAATGTGAAATATTTAGCCATCCAAGCTGTGATAATGTCACTGTATATTTACGATTTATATGACTTTTATTTACCTGAAGCCACGGGTGAATAAGCGACTTATCACTTGTGTACCGACAGCGTTGCTTGACTTGTAAGAGATTGTTGATTAGGTCAATAGCTGAAAAAAAAAGATGAAAAAAAAAATCATTCTTGCGTCACGATTTGAAAATATCCTGACAACAACAACAACAACAAACAACAACAAAAAGTCTTTATTTTCAAAAAAACAGTTACATTTTAGCTGCCCGTGTTTAGCAAAGGCTATTCAAGGCGGGCAGATTAAACAAAAGTACACGGAGAAAGTTATAACTTTTTACAATTAGAAAATTTAGAATTAAGAGAAAATTAATAAAATAGTTAAATAAATAAAATAATTGTTGAATTAAACTAGAAATCATTTTTTTTTATTATCAAAGGCGTTCCAATAATTTATTGTCATTTTCGTTTTGTAAAATATTAAGTAGCAAATTATGTAGTGTTTTTGACATGTGTAAGTTATACGCACACTTAGTGGAAGGGATGGACTGGGAACCAGGATGAGGTTGGCACAGGTCAAACCCGTGAGCATGCGCAATGTTTTAATCCTCAGTCGGCCGGCCGCAAGAATTTCTCGCGTAAAAATTCAGAGCAAACCATTCTTGGCTTGCATATGATGTCATAAAAATTCAAAAATCTAAACTTCACATTTTACAAACCCGTTTCTAACATGGTTTGTAGATGTATCACTTAGCGGTCACGCTATTTCAGATAAGCCGTGAAAATAAACAAAATTGAACCAGTTAAAAGTTATGTTTGCATTATAGATGTTTAAATTAGCCGATTTAATGTAACTTATAGCGAATCCAATCTTTTGGAATGAGAGATTTTGCGTAATTATGACTGAAGTTTTGGCCGCCATGTTGATGTACTGAAGGGGTACATCTCGTTCGCCTGTAACTCTTGAACGCCTCAAAAGTTTGCGCAGATGTGTAGTTTAAACTCTGTACAATTCCATAAACATTTTGGAATCGAAATATGTTTTTTTAATGCTTCTGAATTTTGATATGACATGATACGACGTAAGTGCAAGCCAACAATTGTAACAACCCGGTGCCACGACAAAACTTTCGAAAATTAACAAAAGTCCGTTAAAGATACGGTTTTCACTTAGAGTTTTGAATCTTGAGTCTGTGAGTGTGCTAAATCATTCAACGATTTACTAAAAACGCTTTAAGCTTTTTTAAAGCGAAGTACGTTGACTGACCGTACATTTGTTTACTTGTTTAAATGCGTGAAAACAGTGACAAACGTGATAATGCGTTTCCCATGGCTTTGGTTTGACCGCGGTTTTAATGTTGTTAATGTACAAACCTTCCGGTGAAATCTCCTGCCATGGGTCGGGCGGATACATGAAGGCAGCGTTATGAATTTGGTCTTGGATGTCTTCCTCTTCATTGAATGGGAATGTACCACTTAAACTGTAAAAGAACGAAAATCACTTCGTAAACTAACTGAAGACTTCGAGGATTTAAACATTAACTTCTCAAGCTTCTTTTTCCTGTGAATACCACTTGGATAAAATGGAACGCAAATTGAACAGCAACACAGCAAAGTTGTCCACAATAGCGTCACACTTTAAAATTAATTTCATCCACACACTCGAGAGTTAGAACCACAGGAAAGTACTATTCAATAGCTTGCATTAGAATGGTCACACATTAGGATTTCATCCACGAACTCAAAAGTTAGAACTACCTTGAATAGCATAATAAACAGTACCACAGGAAAGTACTGGTTAATAGCTTTCATTTGAATTGTCACACTTTAGGATTTCATCCACAGACTCAAACGTTAGAATCACCTTGTACAGCATAACAAACAGTATCAAGGGAAAGTACTGCTCACTAGCTTTCATTTGAATGGTCGCACTTTAGGATAACATATCGAGAAATCTTTTGTTATCGATTCTTACCATTACATACACGACGACACCAACTGACCACATATCGAGCAATCTACTGTTATCGATACTTACCTTACATACACGACGACATCAACAAACCACATATCGAGCGATCTATTGTTATCGATTCTTACCTTACATACACGACGACACCAACCGACCACATATCGAGTGATCTATTGTATCCCTTATTGAGAAGGACCTCGGGGGCGAGGTACGCTGGCGTTCCGACCACAGAACGACGAAACGATTTCTCTTCGATAATGCGAGCAAAACCAAAGTCACATAGCTTAATCTGAGGGTAGCCACATTCATTAGTAACTGAAGATAGTAACACATTCTCGGGCTTCAGGTCGCAATGAACAATGTTTCTGTAGTGAAGATCTTTGAGAGCTACTAAAATCTGCAAGAAAAAATAATTCAAGTGTAAAGATAAAACATAAATGCCACCTTTTTTCAGTGCTGCAAAAGAGGCAGTTTTAAATCAGGTTTTGGCCAAATTGAAGACAACGTGGACAAAACTTTGTTTCACATGCACCTCCGCAAATGTTATCCACTACAAAACACGCACTTTACGAAGAAAGATATATGTACATTGGCGAAACTGGGAGGAGACTAGGGGACCGCTTTTGTGAACATCCACGAGAAGTTGAAAGAAATGACAAAGACATATCTAAACCAGTCGCCCAATAATTTTCCACCAAACACATGGAGGTCTCTACACAAGGCCCTGGTTATTCAAAAGGTGGATAGCGCTATCAACCGGATAAATCACTATCCAGTGGATAAGTGTTAACAAAATCCATTGTGTTATCCGCTGGATAGTGATTTATCCGGTGGATAGAGCTCTCCACCTTTTGAACAACCGGATCCAGGGTAACACAGAAAGCCGTGAAAATTTGAAAGATGGAGGGGGGAGGGGACATACCGTTAATTCCCTAGTAGAACCCCCTGGGGGGGGGGGGCTTATTTATTTCAAGCGCATTTGAGGAGGAGCTTATTATCATTAACCGAAACGCCAGCAGTTCAGCACTTATTTTTTTTGTAATTAATAAATTTCAATAGGTTCCCACTATGCATAATGATCAAAAACAGCGAGATGACATGAGATGACAGGACCAGTGACAAGCCAATCATGGCTTTGACACAGACCACAGAGCTCACTAATGAGTTATGTGACATGCTAATGAGCAATCGCGATCGCCCGCCAAGAAAAGAAACATCTTTCATTATAGATTATGCTATGAAGGGAAGTAACGCGTTTATTTTACCTGAGTTATGAGAAATTTCGTGAATCTTTCGTCCAGCCGGCCTTTAGCGCTTGACAAGATAAGCTCTAACATGTCACCTTTCATTTTTTCCATAACTACAAACACCTAAAAAAAAATGAAAAAGACGATCAGACACATGTATCAAATTCTATGAACGCTCTCCGAATGCATCGATCAGAAGTGTACGTACCCTTTCAGGTGTCTCAAACATCTGCTCTAAGTTCACAACGCCAGGATGATTAACGTGCTGAAAAAAAAAAGATCACTAGAAAATAATTATATTTTATTATTACTACTCCCCCCTGGATGGTATGCTAGTCCATCGCAAGGTTACCTCCAACAACATGTCACCGAAAACGTTAGAGACTAAAAAAACAATTTCGGTAGTTTTACGGTGCGACGCCCGTAAGCAACAAACTTTTTTCATCACGCAGAATGCTGGACGTCATTAATTATTCGTGATCACCGAGGTGGTAAATTTGAATGCTCGTGCGCTTTAAAAGGGCCAGAATAAGAGAAGAAGGGCCCTAAATTATCCGAGCAGCATTGGTAAAACTCGCTTTTCTAACCTTTTTTGTCCTAACTTATACTTTGACCGACGGGCGAACTCAATTGACGGGCACGCCTCCTCGCAAACTTGAGCGCTCTCAAATGTAATTCAAAGGGGACAAACTTCAAATAAATTTAGCTACTAAACATATCTGAATTTCGTAACTGTTCATCTGTAGGATGCCTAAAATGTGTGCAATTCCACAATTGGTTTCGGCTCCATCAAATCCTACACCAATTGCAGAACATTTTAGGAGGAGCCACCCACAGTGTGAGCACAGTTACTGACAAGACATATTAGTAAGGAAAACAATGTAAAACAAATGTAGTACGTTAAATAACGAACTAAGCACACACGTCAACTAAATAAGCCAGGAGTGTACACAAGCCTAATGGCTCACAACTGCCGGAGATCAACCCGATTTCGGTGCATGAAGCGACTGATAGTATTACTACTCCCCCCTGGATGGGATGCTAGTCCATCGCTGGGTTACCCCCCAGCATTATGTCGCCGGTACCCATTTATACACCTTGGTGGAGAGAGACAACGTGGAGTAAAGTTTCTTGTCGAAGGAAACAACACGACGGCAGAGACCAGGCTCGAACCACCGACCTTCAGGTTCGATTCAGGTTGAAAGTCTGACGCGCTAAACACTAAACTACCGCGCTTCCACGAAGATTATATTCACTTCATTGCTTCACATGCATCCACAGTTCCGAAAATAATTATAAGAATTTGCTGGCGATAGAGCAGTTTTCAACTGAGTGTCAAAAGTAATTACACAATTGCTTTGGTTTTTCATTGCTACGCTTTGTGATTGGCTAAAAAAATCTCGCGCCACTTTCTCGACCAATCAGAAGTAAAACCAAAACCAATCGTGACTTGCTCGCATGCGTTTTCCCGCGCTTGGCGCCGCCGACATGTATTTGCTTCGAGCTCTGATTGGTTCATTGGATTGTTTACGAATGCTGTGATTGGTCAGGGTAATTTCTTTGGTTTTGGTTTTACCACACTCAATTGAAAACTGCTCTATGGTGAAAACTTGTAAAAACATTTGTTGGGTGGTAACGGTAAGGCGCGCCGCACTGTATGTACCATATCACATATACAGTGGCATTCCCATTTCTCGCAACCTCCAAGGGAAAAAGAAGTTGGTTCGAAAAATCGGGAATTCGAAAAATCGAGGGTGGAATTGGCTGAAATCAAATCCAAGGGAAACGAATGTTGGCTCGAATAATCGAGAGGTTCGAAAAATCGAGGGTTCGAAAAATCTGTAGTTCCAAAAGTGTAGTCGTGGCTAAATTCTAAAATCGTATTTTGCAACTACCAACCTGAAGAATTGCTACTTCATTCTTTAACTGTGCTTCTTGTTTCGTAGGGAAGCGAAGTTTATCAATAACTTTAATCGCCACATCTCGCCCACTCTCACGGTGAACTCCTGTAAAGGCAAAATAAATTCTAAGCAAAGTTTTCAATTTTTCTATTTTAAAGTTTATCAGTTGTATGTAATTAAGTCAATCAGTTTATCTGTACGCACGTTGTAGTAGCTTTGCACGTGCGTTATAGTGGATCTGCACGTGCATTACAGGGGCTTTGCACGTGTGTTGTAGTAGCGCTGCACCTACGTTATAGTTGATCTGCACTTTTTAAAGGTGTTACACGGGACGATTCGCAACGACGATTTTTCGGGTAACATGGGTGCACGGACGATTTTCTTCGCCATTTTTTCGTTACGAGTTTTTGATTCAGCTTTAAGAAACTTGCAACGCAAAAACATGAATTTTGCTCAAGTTGTTTCGTGTAACATAACTGTCCTTAATTTTGTTGCGTTAAAAATCGTCGTTGTGAATCGTCCCGTGATCACCTTAAAGAGCCTATGCAAGTGCCTATCTGCACGTAAATTGCAAGCAAACTCTCAGCGATTCGTTAAAAAACTCTACTTTGTCTTCTCAGACGTAGCTATAAGGTATTTGTACGTGAATGATCCATGTGATCTACCATTGAACTAGTTAAGATTTGTCTAAAGGAAGGAAATTTTAAGCCTGATCAATCTTTCAAAGGAATGGATGCGCATACTAACCTCCATAAACAATTCCAAACTGCCCTGATCCAAGAATTTCGTCAGGAAATACTTGATACAGTTGACTGATATCCTTCGAGAAATAAAATACCCAACAGTGACATTGTGTACTTTTACACTTTTGAGTTAAAGAGGTGATAATGGCCTGATTTATACTGGAGACGGATGATCCGTCTGGACGAACTTGGGCAAACATTCGCTAGTTCGTCTGATAATCCGTCTGTGTGTAAACACGGGCAAAGAGACGGTTACCCGTTAAGACGAACTATCTGCTAAGTTCGTCTTGGCAGACGAACTAAGCAGATAGTTCATCTAGACGGATAATCCGTCTTTTTGCCCGTGTTTATACACAGACGGATTATCAGACGAACTAACGAATGTTTGCCCAAGTTCGTCCAGACGGATCATCCATCTCCAGTATAAATTGGGCCAATGTCTGGCACATAGTTCGATTGAACGCATGCCGGAATAAGAATATGCAAAATGATCACAAAAAAATGCGGTTTTTTCAGGATTTAAGGTGATTTACACGGGACGATTCGCAACGACGATTTTTAGCGCAACACGGCTGCGCGGACGATTTTCTTCACAATTTTTTCGTTGCGAGTTTTTGATTCAGCTTCAAGAAACTTGCAACGCAAAAACACGAATTTTGCTCAAGTTATTTCGTGTAACATACCTGTTACGTTAATTTTGTTGCGCTTAAAATCGTCGTTGCGAAACGTCCTGTGTAACATCACCTTTAAGAGCCTCTAGAAAACTATTGCAGTATTATAAGACAGCAATTTTCAGAGACTATTTTCTTTATTCTTATTCCGGAAAACAGTCAGTCTAAGAGCTGGTTCCCACTAGCTACGTAATCGGAATCGGAGTCGGAGTCGGAGTCGTAAGAAGCCTTACGTTCTAGTGGAAATCAAAAAAACGGAGTCGCAATCGCAAGAGCGACGGAATCGGAATCGGAAGGATCAGAAGGTTTCCTTTTTATTCCGATTCCGCTTCTGCTTCGTCGCTTCCGTCGTTTTGATTTCCACTAGATCGTAAGGTTCTTGCGATTCCGATTCCGCTTACGATTCCGCTTATGTCGCTTACGTCGCTAGTGGGAACCAAGCTTAACGCGCCCTTAAAGTGTGAATCTCTTGAAGAATAAGCACCCCAAATAGACAAATTCGGCTGGGAATAAGATTCTTTGTTCACAATATTTCCATATAATTTCCATGTCAATGCTTCATTCATATGGAAATATGACGAACAAAGAATTCTAATCCCAAAAGGTTTGAATTGGGTACAACAATGCGTTAGCCGAATTTGTCTATTGTCCAGATATCACGCAGCTCTTAACAACCTCTAATTTCATTGGACCTGGGTATCACGCAGCTCTATTGTTTTCAGGGCTAGGGTCCATTGTTGTGTTGTTTGTTCTATTGTTTTCTCAGCAAACCAGAGAATACCTTGTAAGAGCTGCGTACTGCCCCAAAATGCCTTTGAAGCAAAAGCAGGGTGAGTAATTTTAAAGCCGTTTTCAATTTACTGTCGTGAAACCAAAACCAAAGTAATTACTCTGACCAATCACAGCGGTTGTAAACAATCCAATGAACCAATCAGAGCTCGAAGCAATTACATGTCGGCGGCCCCAAGCGCGGGAAAACGCGTGCGAGCAAGCCACGATTGGTTTTGGTTTTACTTCTGATTGGTCGAGAAAGCGGCGCGAGATTTTTTAGCCAATCACAAAGCAAAGCAATGCAAAACCAAAGCAATTGTGTAATTACTTTCGACGCTCAATTGAAAACTGCTCTATGTAAGGGTTAGACAATGAACGCGAGTTTTCTATGGGATATAGTACCTCGAGCATAGATAGAAGTCCACGAGGGCGTAGCCCGAGTGGCACTTCTATCTAATGCGAGAGGCGCTATATCCCATAGGACACGAGCGTTCATTGTCTAACCGTCTTAGAAAATGGTCACATCCGCGAAGAAAACATATGTTATGCAGATTGTATTTATGAGCGTATTTTAATTGTGCCATTCACACTTCGGAATCACGTTGTTATTTTGTTTTGGATGTCGCCGAAATTCGAATAACAATGCTTTTCTTTCTTTGGAGCTTTGTTTATTCTCTGTTGTTTTGATGGCTCATTTGCTCCGGCTATGAGCCAGTATACAGAGCTCGGGGAACTTGAGGCCGTCCTTGCCACTCAAGAGTTACTTGCTTTTGAGAGCGTAGACATATCCGAGTGCTTGGGGGATGATATGAATTCGACAAAAGTGCACGTTTCCAAAAGCCTACGACAGTGAACGAAATTGAGCAAAGGGAAAGAGACAGAATTCCAAAGCACGGTGAGACCAGTCTTTCGGTTGTTTCGGTGTGTACCGGAGGACAGATGACGTAAAACAAAAGGAACAAAGAACGACAATAATACAAATGCAAAACAAGACCAAAAATACAATACCTCACAAACAATAGAAGACAATGAGTACTGGTACACGCAGAAAGACCCAGTCTTTCATTTAATTTTTCCTAAAAATTGTTAAGTCGAATTTCGTTTTGTTATTTTGGTGATTAATCTCTTGCTTAAGTTATGTAAAGCGAAAACTTCAAATAAAATTGTCATTGTTATAGAGTGATTTTTACTTCATCTGTGAAATAGTAGAATAGTACGCACTTTTAGACTATAATTCCTTTGTTTTCTTTTGTTTAATGTTGACTATCACACACTAATTGTTAGATAGTGTTTCACAGATGAAGTAAAATCACTCAAACTGCAAGTTGTTTTTGTTTAAATTAGCAGCCTGTAATTCATTAGTATGCTCTATATACTCATTAGTATGCTCTATTTTCTCATTAGTATGCTCTATATAGAGCATACTAATTAGGCTTTAAGACAAAGGAAAACAAAATAATTCATTAGTATGTTCTATATAGAGCTTACTAATGAGTAGTTATTTTACCCCACAATTTCCCTGGGCTTCAAAGCCCCCGCCTCTTTACATAATTTAAGACAGTTTATGGGAAATAGAGCACACAAATACTGGGCACTGATTGGCTGAGTGGGTGTGACCATTTTCTAAAGAAAGTAATTTCGCGATTGCTTTGGTTTTGCATTGCTACGCTTTGTGATTGGCTAAAAAATCTCGCGCCACTTTCTCAACCAATCAGAAGTAAAACCAAAACCAATCGTGACTTGCTCGCACGCGTTTTCCCGCGCTTAGCGCCGGCTGCATGTATTTGCTTCGCGTTCTGATTGGTTCATTGGATTGTTTGCGTCCGTTGTGATTGGTCAGAGTAATTACTTTGGTTTTGGTTTTACGACACTCAATTAAAAACCGCTCTATCAACACGCAGTTCACTTACCAAGTGAGTATCTTTAGGCCTCTCCTCCTCGTGTGATACTTCCATCTCGACATCTGTATCTCTAACAACTAAACACAAATTAACAAAGTAACTTATTGTTAGATTTTAAGAGTATCGCGTGAGGGGTTCGGTCGCATAACCATTGTATGCCCAATGTCAACTCTTTCACTGAAGGAGTCCAACCTACACTGTACACGCACCCATTGCGACACGGCCTTTTTTCGCATTCTCTCTTAGTGTCTTATCCCAGTGTCTTGTATTTTCGCGGTGTCCATTATTGGGAAGCTACATTTTCGCGATTTTTTATGAGTCAAGTACAAAAAGAAGTCATCATTTATTGATTTTATTTTGGAAGCCATCAATAACGAACTTCCTCGATCCTAACGACCCTTTCTTAGAGTTTTAACGCTGAATGAGAAATGTTACTACGCTTTAGGCAACGTATTTTTACATTGCTACACTTTGGTTTTCCCATTACTAAAATTAAAGTTTAACTTTTTAGTTCTCCAGGCTGATGTTCTTTATAAATCTTGGTACTGTTTATTATGCTCTGCAAGGTGGTTCTGACTTTTAGGTCCGGTTCAAACGTCGAACTTCACATGTGCCGAATCTAATGCAAATGAGCAAGAACAATAGATTTTGCTCATTTGCATTAGATTCGGCACATGTGAAGTTCGACGTTTGAACCGGACCTTAGAGTTTATCGATGAAGGACTAAATTGTGTGGACCATTCAAATGAAAGCTAATGAGCAGTACTTTCCTGTGGTACTGTTTGTTATGCTGTACAAGGTGGTTCTAACTTTTGAGTCTGTGGATGAAATCGTAAAGTGTGACCATTCAAAACAAAGCTATTGAGCAGTACTTTCCTGTGGTACTGTTTGTTATGCTGTACAAGGTGATTCTAACCTTTGAGTCTGTGGATGAAATCCTAAATTGTGACCATTCAAATGAAAGCTAATGAGCAGTTCTTTCCTGTGGTACTATTTGTTATGCTGTACAAGGTGGTTCTAACTTTTGAGTCTGTGGATGAAATCCTAAAGTGTGACCATTCAAATGAAAGCTGCTGAGCAGTACTTTCCTGTGGTGCTGTTTATTATGCTGTACAATGTCGTTCTAACTTTTGAGTCTGTGGATGAAATCCTAAAGTGTGACCATTCAAATGAAAGCTATTGAGCAGTACTTTCCTGTGGTACTGTTTATTACGCTGTACAAGGTGATTCTAACTTTTGAGTCTGTGGATGAAATCCTAAAGTGTGACCATTCAAATAAAAGCTACTGAGCAGTACTTTCCTGTGGTACTGTTTGTTATGCTGTACAAGGTGATTCTAACTTTTGAGTCTGTGGATGAAATCTTAAATGTGTGACCATTTAAATGGTAAAACCAGTCTTACCAGTTGTACCCCCTGGGGCGCTACTTGTTGTCGGGGTGACGCAACCAGGCATCAGAGCAGACCGGGTGACACCAGCCCAAGCTTGCCCCGCAACCGTCCCTATGCCACTATCTGGGTCAGGCGTCTCATGCTCGTCTTCCACTTGCCCTACATAATAAATCATGTCTCTTGTTTTCATCTCAAAGCAGTGTGGAGCTCGCGTGGCATCCGTTGCTAAAGGATCAATGTTGGAGTCAACCGATAAGATCTCAGACAGCTGAATCTCCTGCAGACGTTGACGAAAGAAAGTCAGTTAATGCGTATTTAGCAGGATGCCTTCTCTACATAAATTCGCATGGTAATGAAACAAACTGTAAACAATGACGCCAGTAAAGATTTACCTGCAGCTGCATATCTAACACAAGGAATCACAAGTTACCTTGTAATATCTGTTACTCGTCGCATCCTTGAAAAGTGTCAAGCACTTAGTGTCCAGTCTCCAGTAGTGTCTTCTTCTCTGAAATAGAAAAAAAAATGAAACATCCAGTAAGCTACATTTCATTTGAGCTATCAAACACAGTACCCATAATGAGAGTGTAAACTAGTAGTAATCATCACCCAATACATGTAGGAATATGCGTTCGTAAAAAAGAAGGTATGCGAAAATGTGACAGGGAGGCTGAAGTAGATACCAGTTTTTGCCCTTGAAAAGAACAACAGAATCTCCGTCTCTGGGGGAGGGGTAGTAAAATGGCGTCGAAACAGAGAAACAGAGGACTACTACACAGGACACCCAACACAAGATTACGATTGTGCGGACACAATGACTACACAGAAATAAAGTGGATAAGTTGATATCATAGATCAGCAAATGTTTAGCAAATGATCTACCTCTGGGGTGTGATACAACTGTACATTGGTGAGAGGAGATATAAAATTTCTCTTTGAATGTTCTCATGAGCGAGCCAGTGAACCAGTAAAATATCAAGTTGAATTCGAGAAAAGAAATATCATAACTGCAAGCGGCCATTACTTACAGTACTGACTGTACATGTTAGCAAGCCTCTGGCAATACTCATGACATAAAAACATTGGATACACAACTGACAGCGAAATCCTATGGTGTTACCATTCAATTGAAACTTCTTCAGCAGTACTTTTGCATGGTACCATTTGTTTTTCAATGTTTTACAAAATGAAATTTGGGATTTTTCTTGAATTTTGATTATTGGCCTTCTTAAGGGTTAAAAGGGTTTAATATTCTGGCAAAATCTCTAACCTGCATTTCCTTGTTAGTGAAGTGAACCATCCATCCCTGCTTAAGAACTTTTGACCCTTTTCTCTTGGTGTGCTTCACAGATACAACTATTCTCTGCAGTGGAATGTTATTGCTCATCGTTGGAGTAAGTTGTGGCAAATTATCGCTATCTGGTGATGTAGGACTTGCAGGTTCGAACATTTCTTCCTGGCTGCTTCGGCTTGCGGATTCGGACTCAGCCTCTGCTTCATTCTCAATGTCGTCATGCTCCTCATATGGGATATCATTTGACAGATCCATTTCGGATAAACTTTCTGAAATTGCACTTGAATCAGTAGAATAAAGTGAACCTGGAACATGAAAAAATTGAAATGAAATGAAACAAAATGAAATTGGGGATTTTTCTTGAATTTAGTTCTTTGGTACTTTTGGGAATTACATGTAAAGAGTTAATAGAGCATAGATTTACAATAACTATAAGGGAAGTATTTTCCAGGACAATTTTTTTTACTGTCCTTAACTGGTCCATTAATACAGGGCGACTGTTTAATACAGGTTTGAGGGTAGTCCCCCGGACAAACATTAATTTTTGAATGTATAAAACAAATAATTTTCAATTCACCTGTGTCTAACATGGACACTTCACCTTGGCAGTTCTTCGGCGCCTTCTCTGCACATCCTTTACGATGGCAATTAAACTTACAATCTACAAAAAAGCAAATACTCACTCATTTAAGTGCATGCAAGCATGATTTGTGAACTTGAAAACTACCTGAAATAATGTTTGTTTGTATGTCTTTATTTTATTTTATTTTGTTCCAATAATTACCTTTGCACTGCACTCCCTGACGAAACAAACCTTTTAACTGTAAAAAGAAAAGGTAATAGTCAACATAATGTAGAGTTGGTAACACTCCCAGCTTTATAGCTATTTTAATTTGTTGTCCGTTTGAATGCAGTCTTAATTTACCTGACTAATATACAAACCATTGCCTCATTTGCTTGCCTGTTTTGGTCATGTAAAGCTAAAAGACAACTGAAGCTTTCTTGACATTACTGGGACCCTGATCAAACACTTTTAATGGGAAATTTAACAGAAATAACTTGTCAAGTTGGAGAGTAATAAATTATACACCTTACAATAATTATTGGCTTTTTTGATTGCCTGCTTTTAAATGTTATCTGAAACAAATGGCTTTATCTCCACCACTCACCTATCACAGGACTACCAACATAAACTACATATTTATCAATAAAACTTACATAAACCCAAGCTTACCAATACTACCTTCATCACCAGAGGTTTTTCAATACGATCTACTCCATACATGTAGCAGATTTGAGTACAGGTTTAATAACACTGATACTACAAACAACACAGGCTAACCAACACTTACTTAACCCACCACAAGCTTACAAACTCCACCTAAACCTATCACAGGCTTACCAACACCACCTATCACAGGATTACAGGACACAAGTTTACAACAACTATCACAGGCTTACCAACACTTACTACACCCACCACATGCTTACAAACTCCACCAAAACCCATCACAGGCTTACCAATGCCACCAATCACAGAATCACTTTTCAGCCCATGGAAAACGACATTTACTCACCAGTCTCTTGCAAATCTGACAGACAGTTGGCCTCTTGTATGAATGAATGGCAAATGTGTGGGGCACTTGAATTCGTCCTGAGAAAGCTGGTTCTATCCAAATGGGTCGCCCACTCCATGTTGCTCTTCTGTCTTTTAATGACGGCATACTGTCAGTCAGCGAGTTAGAATGCTGGAGCAAGAGAGGGTCACACAAGTTGCCAACCTGTGAAGACGGTCTTGGGAGGGTGTTGGCATGAGATGGACTATTTAATGTGGTGGTGCTAGAGCGATGCCTTGAATCTGAACAATTATTAAGTATTTTGTATGCGCACTTCTTGTGATAATTGCCACCACATCCTGAAAGGAAATATAAAAAACAAAATACTTGCTACATTAAGCAGTCATTCATAAAGTAAAGAAGATATGTGCAAGTTCTAACTCCAGCTGATCATCTTTGGCTGTTCAAACCTGAGCTTGTTCCAACCTCGTTCCAAGATCTCTCATCTTCCCGCCCTCTGGAGCGAGAGAAGAGAGACCCTGGTGTAGTCTGGTCACGTGTCTCTTGCACAATTTTATTATAATCCCAAGGAGGCATCAACAGTGTTTGTAACTCTGTCTCGTTTTCCTCACTGTGGCTAATGCTGTGCGTGAATTGGTTGATGTCCGGAAATGGTTTAGTTAAAACGATTCAAACACAAAAAGATTATCTTCCCTACCACATTTCCTGTTAATTATAAAAGTGTACAGTTTATCTGTATGTGAAAAATTTTCATCTGTGGCCGCCGTTTCTTTCTTGCTTTGCTATTGTCCATGAACCGACGGGGACAATTAACGTGCCTCTCGAATGAAGCTTGAAGATCGCCGGTAAATAGTATGTAGAGATAATAATTTTATTCATTCTAGTTCGGAACAATGCCATAAATCATTCTGTAGAAGTTCAAAATAAGCTTTAATGAGGTAACAGTCTTCAAGCGCTGTAAATCGCAATTCCCCAACCAGTAATTTACAGATCCTGATGCAACTTGCTCTTTCAAAAGCAGTCGATGTGGATATGTTTTCAAAGTCTGTGGATGACCACCACTTCACATTTGTCGTGACCACCAGACGATTATTCGCAATGATCAGCTAGAGCAGACAAATTTCACACTTTGCCACCCCTCCCTCAAATCGTAGGAAAAGGCTGCTAAATCCAAAAGTAATGAGGGCTGTTACTTTCAGAACTTCATGGTACTTGAGTGAGTGAATGAAAAGTCTGGACAAGAAAACATGGCTGTTGTGGAGAGGTGGCCATTATGGGGAGGTTATTAATTAGAGCATTTGAGTGAGTGAATGAGAAGTCAGGACAAGAAAACATGGCTGTTGTGGAGAGATGGCCATTATGGAAAGGTGTGCGGGCACATGGCCATTAGTAGAGGTTCACATGCAATTTACACATGCATTACTGTATGTTCCTGGGTTCTTGCTATCCAGCAGGATCAGGGGGATTTAAATGAAAGGGCAGTCCTGTCAGTGCCAATTTAAGGAATCACCGACAAGACCAGGGAAGAGGGGGCATCATGTACATGTAGTTCTGGCCTTCATACCTTCACATTTGAGGCCCTGTTTTACAAGACCAAAGAGCATTTGACCACAGAAGTCACAAAATGTTGGTGATCTGTAGGAATGGACCGTCAGTAGATGTGGTCGAATAATGGTCTCATCCTCTGGAACTTTTGCTAAAAACAAAGTTGTTAAGAAATTAAAAACAAAGAAGAACAATTACTGCACTTTTGAATAACACTTCCTGTATACACCTGAGGTAACTGCTATAAATAGGATACATGTATATATCCTCTAATTTATAGGATATATTTCCTGTTCACTAATGTTATTGAATTTTCAATAACTTCAGTTATTGGGTTTTGAATTTAATTATTGAATAAAATTCAAAACCTAACTAACAACTGTGCTTTAACATGCCCTCAATCATAGCTATTAACATATGACAACAAACATTAAACATCACATTCATTAGACAGGGCTTTTCAGCCACAATATTTAATGTCAAATATAGAATTTATCTGATATCATTAAATTGTGTCTATTAAATAATTTATAGCATTCCCAAAATTTTAGAGACTGAATTTAAATACTTACCTCAGATAATAATAATGTTTATTCATCCATTTTAAGTTTCAAAAAATATACCTATATCATATAAACTATAAAGCATTTAGTTATATCATAATAACATGAACCGTCAGTGGAAACAAAAAAACGACAGAGCTTACAAAAAACTTTACTTCCAGCCTTCACTTTGAATAAGCAACTCTCAAATTTTGTTTGCCAGGGCAGTATACATGCTTGCCAAATTTTAATTTTTTTGTTTTAAAATAATAATTTAGTCTGCAGATGGCTTGGCTGGGCCTTGCATATTGGGCAAGTAAGCCCCACGGGTCAATCTACGTTGTCCCGAAGGACTGGACAGGACTTTTTATTTCATTTCATCTAGCTATCCTTGTAAATGGATGTCTCGTACATTTTGAGTCTTACTAGTATTAGAGCAGTACAATTGAGTGTCGAAAGTAATTACTTTCGACAATTGCTTTGGTTTTTCATTGCTACGCTTTGTGATTGGCTAAAAAATCTTGGGCCAATTTCTCAACCAATCAGAAGTAACACCAAAACCAATCGTGACTTGCTCACACGCGTTTCCCCGCGCTTGGCGCAAGCTACATGTAATTGCTTCGAGCTCTTATTGGTTCATTGGATTGTTAACGACTGCTGTGATTGGTCAGAGTAATTACTTTGGTTTTGGTTTTACGACACTCAATTGAAAACTGCTCTATTAGCATGATATTATTACTGGTATTGATTTGTTAACTCACATGTTTGTCTGTGGGTTGGAAGTTGTTAATAATAACAAAGATCTTTCAAATACCTTCTCTACGTAACTTAATTTGTATGCTCAAATGACAAAATGTAGTAAGCAATGTTCAAGGTCTACAAAACTATAGGTAGCCTCACTAAAAAGGCACAAAGCTGACCATTCTGCATTAATCTTACCTGAAATAACAACTTCAACAACAGAACCTTCTTTCAACTGATCCACACTTATTATTTTTTCCAAGATGTTTGTCGTGGAGTAGTTATGGAAAAATAGCATGACTTTGTCGGCTATACCAATACACGAGTGGTCTTGAAACTAGAATGAAAGAAAAACAACATGTTAACCATAGTTTTAATAATAAAAATAATAATAATGATGATAATAATAATAATGACATTGAAATACATTGAAATATTAATATATTTCGCACAGTTGAACGTCCTGTAAGCGACAACCCAAAATGTGGAGCCTACATTTGTAGCAATAGGTGTTGTAATGGGAGGTGGTCGCTTATGAGAGATCTTAACATACAGTGTAGGGACACTGAAAAATCCTAGCACCATATATCCCTGAATTTAATATGCATCTAGGGCAGGCTACACATAGTCGAACCGTAAATACAAATTTATCTTTGTTGCTGGCTTTGCTTAGTTCAATGGCTATTTATCCCTCTTGGTTTTCTTCGGCTTTAACCAAAAGTGATTTTTCTTTTTTAATGCATTTTGAATGTTTCATGTACAGAAGACTGACTTTTTCCTTCTATGATCTTGAACCTTGTAGTAGCAATGCGAACTTGCCGGAGAAATTTGAGTTCCTGGGTCAACGCTATTGGGAAAACATCAACGGGACACTGAATACTGACTGAAATGATTGGATTATCACACATTCAGCTATTTTTTAACTTCTCCCCCAAAATATTTTTTTAGAATATCCCATGCTATGTTAATGATTTTAAAAAAAATTCTTTCAACAATTTCTACATGCCATTGGATATTTTTATATCTTTACAGAAAGCTGAAAACTGAAATTACATGTATGCAAAATTCAACTGCAAATTGTTGACAGTAACTCTTAAGAAATAAGCTTACACAATATATAGTCATTGATAAAATTAATATTATATATGCTGTTTATCAAATATTTACAAATTCTTCAAAATGTAAGTAGACATGCAAAAATTAAAATTTCAAATTTGAAGAACAGCTATATAGCTCTATTGCAAATTACCATTTAGTTTGATTTAAACAGCTGTTCCCAAAAAGTGACAACTTGAATTTTTTACTTACATGACAAATTAAATAATTTTCTTTTCAGTTTATGTCAAACAGTCGAATAACTTTTTGCTTTAAAATATGACTGTTTAAATTTTTTTGCAGGAAAGAAATTAGCTAAAAAATTGATCAATATTAATTCATATTAACTTGGCAACTTTTTCTTAAATATGCACCTTTTTAACTTATTGGTAGCTAATTTTCGCTATCGCGTGTATTATACATACGAATGACAGTTAGCATTTAGGTACCGTGTCATTAAAATTGAAGTTAACAAAACGCTAGGCTAAAAGCATTCGTTGTACTATAAAAGAGAGTGCTCATATTGTTTTTATTAGCCCTAAGCGTTGAATCTGTTAGAAGACTGAAATCTACTTTAGGAACCACGGAGAATTTACAGCGATAAAATACATATAAGTATTACTTTTTTAAAAAAAAATCTGTATGAATCACCCTATTTTGATAACAGGAAGTCGAACCAGGTCGCAGTATGAATAGCAATATCCACGAGTTTTTCGCCCGCTGTATTTCCAACTTTTTCTGATTAAAACAACGCCAGAGAATATTGCTATTTAGCATATGCAACCACTGTCGAATTGACTCGAAAATCGGGCAATAAACTTCGTATATTCATACGCAATTTTACGGTCGATACAATGGGCGTCGATACGACTTCAGCTCGATCACGATAACATTCGAAAATGCTGTGAAATGCCACGACCGACGTTTGCAGATCAAACCGCTTGTTGTAGATCAAATGGATTTTTAAATATGGGAATTTTGCACCTTAGACAACCAGATAAATTGAATTTCTGGTTACATTCTCATTGTTAAGTGATATAGCATCTAATAAAAATTTGCCTGTCAAAATTCGTTGTTCAAAGGTAAGCTTTTAAAGTCGTGGTTGAATGAACCGAAACGTGTGACATTGTTTGCACCTTCCATGTCGCCTGTCGTTCAGCCCGCAATCGTACAAGCTGGCGAGGGAAGTTGAGATAGCTAGCCATCGAAGTTTAATAGGTAAAGAGATTTTGTAGTATGTCTTGATAACAAATAAAACACAAAATGATTTAACCAAAACTGTTCTATATACAAAGAGAACAAGAGCTGTCATTTACAGCTTACGAACATACAATCCGTTAAATAAACTAAAACAAAAAAATATAAATCCTCGTGGTGAGGAGAATTTTCTGGGCATGCCGGCAAAATTGAGAAATAAAAGGCCAGCAATCGGTAAGATAAGCTTGACCAAAAATAGCGTTTTCGATTGAACATCATGCAACGCCGATTTGATCAGATCAGATCTAGTCAAAATTGTCGTTTCGAATTAACAAATTCACACCACAAGCGATACCAACCGAGAGACACGAACGATCATTCCAGATAAATGATAATTTAACGCAAAGAAGAGCATTTTCGGCTTTGCGTAGCTGCCTTGTACATTGGCGGTTAGATAACTGTACCTTTTGGTCGAGGAACGAACAAGCCAGCTCCTTCAAAGCGTTAAGATCTTTGCCTTCAAAACCGTATGTTTCGCGGGCCAGACCACATTGCAAAGTTATTCCCCTCGACCGCCGAGGACCGTCTTCAGTCATGGTTCTTCTACCAACAAACCATCAAAGAATTTACTCTTAGCATCAATCAAAGTCAACTACGAAAGGCGACAAATTTCGCAGACCAAAGAGTTGTTATTCGCTACTGTCGCTACTGGAAATATTTCCCAAACAATATGGGCGACAACATTGTCACGTGACAAGTACATATTGCCCGGCAAAAAAATGAAAAGCCCCTAAATCATAAGACGTGTTTCCGGTTTCACAGAACTTCCGGTAGCTAGTGTTTTTGCTGTAATATCGGGATTTTTTTCTCAGAATGCTCTCACGGAAAACAAAGATTACCATTTTAAAAGATAATTAACCCTACGAGAACATCAAGTCTACTTTTATATCGTGTTAACTAACTTTTAACAATATTGTCACGTTTCTTTGCAACAAGTAATTTATAGCAAGGTAGACTGGACAAGAAGAATCAAAGGAAGAAAGAATCCGGCGTTTTTTCCTCTTTCGATCGAGTGTGTCGATTTAATGGTTTGCACATGATTGTGCAATATGTGTCCAAGTTTCGATGCATAATCACATAGTTCTAATTTTAACTGCACGAAGTTTCTCCCAGTAAGATAAGACGAACAGTTTTATGATTTTTTCTTCAATCTTTTTTGCATAATAGGTCATAATATAAAAAAAAAGTCAAACAACTTCGTCGCGAGCGCGACAAATCTTATTAAATGTAAAACAATCAAGTTTTGACGCAAGAATTTAACTTGATGACGTCATATCAAGCGTCATTAATATTTTATAACGTCATAATTGCTTTCAAAAATAGAACAATGGAAAGTGTCTTTTCTTTTTCATTTGTAAAACACGTTAGTTCCATTCCATTGCTTCTCGAGAAGAAGAAGAAACAATACGGTCAAGGGAAAATGGATAGTCTCGCATGTTCTTACACAAATAAGTTCAGTTAATTTTTTTTTTTTTAATTTCAGCAGCAAAAAAGAAGCGGTATTTGAAAGAGGCTGCGGCGGACTACTAAGAGGTTTTTATGCTGCAAAGGCTTGAATTATCTTTTTATCTTCGCGACCACAATTAACCTTTATGCTCACAAAATCAAAATTTTAAAAAAAAAAATTGAAATTCAATTTTTAAAATATTAAAAAGCAAATAGTACCATGTGAAAGTACTGCCAAAGAGGTTTCATTTCAATGGTCACACCATAGGATTTCATCAACAGACTCAAAACGGTTAGAACCACACTACACGTCTGTGGATTACTGAAATACTAAGAGTGTGATCACTGAAACGAAAGCTATTGTGCAGTAGCCCTGCCACAGGGAAAAAAATGCCTGATTCCCATTTTAGAATTTTTTTTAGGGTATTTATAGAGAACACCGACAAAATTCCCAAATTTGGCAAAGTGAGACAAGACCCAACCTGGGAATTTCCAACCATGTCCTGGTTGGGACTTGTCTCACTCTTCCAAATTTGGTATTTTTGTGGATGTTCTTTAAATACCCTAAAATATCCAAAAATGGGAACGTACTCCCTGTTATTTTTTCCTGTGTGTCCGGGTAGCCCTACATTCTGTGGTGTTTTTCATGCTAGAACTGAAGTGGTTGCTAGAAAGTTTTGGGTCTGTACGAGTAAAAGGCCTGATGATTTTAATGAAAGCAGTTGAGTGTAATTTCATTTGTTACTGTTTGCTGTACATGTCGTCATCCCACTCTGTTCCTCTCGTAAAACTCAGTCGGTATATGTCAGTCGTATAGTTACGATACCGGTCAGTTTATCGGGTTACAGTGACGTCAATAAAGAAATGCCTGAAGAGTAGAAAATCTCGCGCCACTTTATCAGCAAATTAGCAATAAAACCAAAACTAATCGTGACTTGCACGTGTTTTCCGCGCTCGGTACCGGCTACATGTTTGCTAGTATGACTGGTTCATTGGATTGTCGGTGTCTGTTGTGATTGGCCTTCTCTACTCTAACTAAGTTGGCCCTTCTTTTCAAGTATTTGATTCTTTTGTGAGGGTCTCCGAAGGGGGGGGGGGGGGGGGGGGGCGGTCCATGTTCCCTTGTTCCCATTAAAAATCAGCCCGTGGTCCCTTGTTCCCGCCATTTTTCCTTACTTGTTCCCTACCTTACTAATCTGATCGACCCTTGCCTCCCCCCCCCCCCCCCCTCCAAAAAGAAATCTAACATGTTGTACCGTTCTATTAAATCTATAATTCGATTCAACAGTCGTCACAAATTCAGTAACTTTTTTAAAACAATAAATGCTTTATCTACGATTCTCTACTTTATGGACACACAAAAGAAAGTGATTTTTATGTCTTTTCTTTCAATTTTTTTGCAGATTCCCCTTCACAATGTTGATAATGTTTGTTCCCGTGGTCCACAAAACTGTTTCAAGGTTCCCGTGTTCCCTAAGAATTTTTTTCTCTGTTCCCCTTGAAATTGGCCATGTTCCCTTGTTCCTCCAAACCACTGGGAGACCCTCTTTTGTACGATAAAATAAACTATGACCACCATTTTGAATTGAAATGTTTGAAACATTGACTTACTTTTGATAGATTACGCAAAAAGTACGTTCTAATCTTAACACCACGTATCTTCTTTTCACGTAGCAAGTATTTGATTCTTTTCTACGATACGATAAACTGTGAATTTTTTTGCCGAAACATTGACTCACTTGTTTTAGATGAAATTTTCTAAGCTCAAAGCAACGTCACTGCTTCTTTTCATGTAGAAAGTATTTTAAAATTAATAATTACCTTTTGGATTAAATAAAGACAGTTATAATATCCTTTAGAATAACACGTCACGTAAAAGTGACTTCCACTCACAACGAAAACGACTTTGGATTTCTCATTTCGTTTTGACTCACACACCTTGACATATACAAATGCGCTTTATTTCAGTGAAATTTTAATGAAACCTAGTTTGGCAGTCCGGCAGATAATACTGATATTTTGATCGTACAGGGATCGTGACACAAAATTTATCGTGATTCGCACTTTGAAGCAACAAAATGCACCAGCAAGACTTTCGATTAGAGCGATTTTCAATTGAGTGTCGAAAGTTATAGATTAATGTGATTGCTTTGATCTTACACTGCTACGCATTGCGATTGGCTAAAAAATCTCACGCCACTTTCTCAACCAATCAGAAGTAAAACCAAAACCAATCGTAACTTGCTCCCACGCGTTTTCCCGCGCTTGGTGCCAGCTATATGTATTTGCTTCAAGCTCTGATTGGTTCATTGGATTGTCTGCGTCTGTTGTGAATGGTCAGAGTGATAAATGAATGGTTTCAAATCAGCGGAGACCGAATGCTCGCGCATTCCGTGGTGCTGACCAAAAGGAACGCGGCCTCTAGGGACGAGATTGATACCACTGGTGAATATTACAGCTACGGGGTCGCCCTGAATGTTACAGACCGTTACACATTTCAGTGACCTAACACGAAGTGTGCAACCAAAGCGGCATGCATTAAACGTCAGTATGACAGTAATGACGCGCCTTGTCAACTCGTACGAGTCGTGCAAGTGGTGAAACAACCTCTCTTATAACCTTTTCCCTCCCAGAGTCAATTATGGAGACGTAATATTGTTTTAACTGTTGATGAATGGTGTAACCATTCAAATGAAACCTCCTGGGCTGTACCATTGCATGTAACCATTTCTACAAGTTACAAAATAAAATTTGGGGTTTTTCTTGAATTTTGATTTTTGGCACTCTTGCCTTAATTTACTTGAGTATCATGATGATCCATTTGACAAACTGTATCTGTCCGTGATTTTTTGCTTGTGCTTGCTTTAATGAGAAGCAATTTACGGACTGTCAACGGACCGACTGGTCACTATTACAGTTTGTCAGACCGTACAGATCGTAAAGTGGCTTTGACAGACTGTATCCGTGCGTCATATTGGACGTGAGTGGAGCATGAGTGGTATGTTTGGGAGGAGATAGTTTTTCTAGAAGGATTGGTAAAATTAAGAGAAATAAGAATTATTGAAGATTTAGTGAAGTTTTAAAACTAGAATTTGTAGTTAATAATTAATAGACGGACACCAAGTTAGTCCACTAGCAACATGGGGTGCTCTTGCGTGGGTATCAACTGTCTGTTGGTGTTCCAAAACTCATTTTCTTTCTCCTATCCCTTCCTAAAACCTCTTCAAATTTATTCAAATTTAGGTTGAGTCCCGCCTTAAGGTATAAGTATGGGCGTTGCTCCTTGTTCTTGTGCGATACGCGTGGTGGTGAAGCCAGCTTCAGGCGTTTAGATAACGAGCGACGCGAAGGGAAAATGCGAGCGAGAAAAAACGAACTAAGAACACCGCTATCTGAATTCCACCGCGGTCAAACGTCCGAGGCGTTTTTCGTTCTATTTAGTGGTATTTTATTTAATATTAAATGGAAATATGGGCAAGGATGTATAAAAAAAAACTTAGTTGACGTTGCTATCTTTTAATTTTTCTCAAAATTATGAGCTTTTTTCCTTTACTGAAACCTGACCAAAAATCTTTGCGCCTGTTGGCAAATGGTGCCGACAATTCTGCAGTTCACAGTTTTTAAACGCTTAGAACTGTTTTGGTTAACTTTCAAAACGTTTGGTAAATTCACAGTGTATTAGCAATATGTTAAACTTTAAAGAGTTAAAATGACAACCTCAACTTTTAAGTACTTTGCTTAACTTTTGCAGATTTCTCTCGTTTGACCGCGGTTTCTCTGCTTTCAAAATGGAGGGGTGGGCATAGAAAGCGGAGAAGACCCTGGGGACGAGGCTGGCTTCGCGTGGGATTTTGGGATGGATGCAGACCGGAAGAATGACTCGGAAATTGCTAGATTCCATAGCTCAAAAGGAGGTTTTTGAGCCCGCGAGACTGAGCACCCCCACCCAAACCTTGTTTTCACTAAAACCGCTGGGCACCACGACCTCCCATGATACCCTGCGAGGCAGGGCCAAACAAACTTCCAAGGCAAGCGTTTGACATTTTTATTCGCCACATTCAAGTAACTACAAGGTACATACAACGTAAGCGCCTAGTGTATTTGAGAAAGGGAAGGATTGAATATTAAGTGAAATCAATTCTCCTTAATGCCAACAAAAACTTAAAGAAATGGAGCCACTGGAAAAGAAAAATAAGGGCTGCCATTTTGGCGTCGGTATTAATTTAACACAAAGGGGAATCGGAAAAGAAACAGTACAATAATTATTAAACGCTTTCTTATTGTCTTACACTGAATGCTTAGGAACTTAACCTACTCAACAATTACTAGTTTTGAACGATGCTGACTTCACAGATGAACAGTTTCCATTGGTACAACTCAACATTTCCCACTAATCACTCAGTCTAAACACAAAAGCTTAGATTCTGAAACCACTGCAAACACGTATTGAAGCTCGTTAGTAATTATTTATCTAATATTTCATGACTAAGGTATTGAAACTGCAAGGCATTCGAAGAAGTGTTTTCGTCCCTAGCCCACGAAACCATCCAGACTTCTTGCTTGTTGTGTTACACAGCATGAAACACGCAGGAAAATGAATACTTTTGCGGGCGATTCCAAACCCCACTTCATACCAAGCTACTGTACTACAGAAGACCACTAAACAGGTTTTGCTTTCCCACAGGATTCATACTCTTTTACAGAAACATTTTTTTACAGTACATTCCCTGGTCACATGCTCATTTTCCAGGGCTGAAAACTAATGCAACCTAGAATAAAATTTGTAAGCAGCATGTTGCTCTTGAGGGAGGGGGGAGGGGGAGGAGGGACAGAGCTGCTCTCTCTCCCCACCCCCTTCTCCCTCAAGAGAGCCTGCTCACAGGTTGGGCAAAAGTGCTTACATGAATATGTACGAGCTGTGTTCCAGAACTTTTCAAGACCTTTATCACCCAAGCTTGAAAAATGCCAGAACAAAATTATTGCAGGCACTTTCCAGGATCCATTAGAAACCTGCTTCCAATCTAGACCACAAAAAAGAATGTCATTTTCACAGCTAGACTGTAAAAACAGCTTTCTTTTGACCGTGGGTGATCCTAAGTCCCACTCACTTGTCTAGTACCAGTACATTAAGTAAGGTACTGTTCCAGGGTGCTTAAGGGGGGTTTAGGGCTCCACATCCTTAAATAATTATGTTTAAAATATCTTCAGATTAAGTATAGAATCGAGTATATTAAAACATGTCTGGGCTGCAAATGCTTAGGCCAACACCACCTTTAAGTGACAAAAGAAACACACTATAATCAACCCCCCCTGCTGGACCTTGACTATTTTATAGCCTACAGTAAAATATTTTCTGAAAAAATGACAGCAGCCCACTGTGGCCTGCCTAATGAAATTCAAAGCCAGAAAATACATGGTGTGTTTCATGCATTACCTATGGTGTTATGGACCTGTAAAGTTTAATATCAGCAGGGAGGGGAGGGGGTGAGGAGGGGATCGACAACCACAATTAACATTTCAAAGGGATATTCACAATGTATTACAGCGTCCGATTGCCAATGAATCTCGAGTTATCAATATTATTACAACTTCTCAGTCTAAAACCATTTCCATACAAACAGAACCATTGACCGTTATCAGTACCAAAGCAAAAACTCATCAAACAAATTACTTTTTTCAACAACTAACTCCGAGCTTTTCAAGACACTTCTGGCCAAAAATCAACCAAAACCCAGAGAATTGAAGAAGTACACTTGAAAATCAGAGAGTTCTCGAGAGTTGATCCCTTGATGTGAAGATCACAAGTTTATGATGTCTTCTGCTTCTGAAACTTGGCTGGCAGCTTGGATTTAACCCTGAGGAGAAACCATCAAGAGAGCTATTAACAACTATCTTTTCCTTGCAATTTTTTAGTGAACTGATTTATCAAGATCATGAAGGGGTAAGACAGCAATCTCAGCAATTTTCCAAACGCATGTTACTAAAATCAAGATAAAATTGGTGGCTACTCAAATCCCAGTAGGCATTTAAATGCCACCTTGCAAGAATTTGTTTATCTGAACAATGAATCTAATAGAGCAAGCAGAAGAAGCCGCTCGGAACATAGAGTTATTGGCTTACATTACCTTCTGGAAAACGAAGTGAAAAAATATGGGGTAATGTTTTTTTAATAAATGTGGCCTTTAGGTTATTCTTTTTATAACTACTACGATGAAAAATACACTACTCAAATTAAGTAATAGCAACTGCAAACTTGGTTTAATATTATTACATTAACTAACATGAGATGAACAAATGACTTACTGTTCCATTACTGAGGAAATTTGCTTTCGAGCCACTGACAGATATTCATCAACCTTATCCTGTGAATAGAATAAATACCTCAGAACACGATAATATCAACTAACATTTCTGTATTGATTTTGTACACTTTTTTCTGACACTGCAGTAACTACATCTGTAATCTTTTCTTTTTTGAATAACTACAACAAACTCCACTAATAATTTTTCTCAAACTACATGATTGTATATCAAATTAAAACCTCTAAAGGTTAACTAAGAATTTTATTAACCAACCTTTCTGTATTTGCATATTGCTAGCCAAAGTTTCAGCTATTAAAAAGCTTACAATTCTTATTAAATCAGTGTCCAAAGTAGCTCAAAAAAATGCTTTAAATGCAGCCATTTTTGAAAGATATTTAGCAGCCCGGCCTCGAAATTTGATGTCATTTCATCCAATACGATTTGTGGGCTACTTTATTAGGATTGGAAGTAGCTGAAACTAGTGGTGTAACGAATAATCGAATTATCGATTAATCGTGATTATGAACATACGGTTTGATTCACGATTCTTTGCTTCTTTGGGAAAAAAAAACATGGTGTCCACACCAAAGAAGCCTTCGGCACTCGAGTGCCAAGCTGCCTACTTTCCATTTTCAGCCTGCTACTTACAAAATTAATGACAGCCCTGCAGGAGTACTGGTTTTGGACTAGCATTTACACCGGTCAAACCAGTATTTTTGCTACAAAAAGTCATGTACATACCTGATGATCCTCATACAAGCGAGGCACAGAGAACAAGACAATAAAACCTGTTAAGCAAACACAGAAATGAGCAACAGAAACAATTCACAGTCTAGCAAGCCAATCCAAGGTTGGCCTTTCCTTTTTCATGCTAATGAGTCAAGAAAAAAAAGCTTGCAACCCGAGGTAAAAAATGATCTCACATTGCATGTTGAGCCATGCAGTAGCTTGCACAGGGAATCAAGGAGTAAATTCTGTGGTAAAATGAAAATTTTTAGTGCTGAAAACAACCCATAGATTTCCAACTGAGCATTAGCCCTAAGGTAAATCTTCACAAGCCTAATGACTCACAACTGCTGGAGCTTATCTCTGTAGCATGAAGCGATTGAGAGTATTACTACACCCCACATGGGATGCCAGTCCATTGCAAGGTTACCCCCCCCCCCCCCCCACATCATTAGGTGGAGAGAGACAATGTGGAGCAAAGTTTCTTGTCTAAGGAGAAAACTTGACGGCAGAGATTAGGCTCGAACCACCGAGCTTCAGGTTGAAAGTCATATTATTTAAAAACACTTGACTATACAAATACATATGCTTAATAAAAAAAACATTATGTAGGTATGAAATATATATACCTGTACACAATGTATAAAATATATAAAGGCTTTACTTAGTAAACCCGTTTATATATTTCATACCTTGTGTACAAATGACTTACTAGTTTCGAAGAAACAACTGCCAGATCTTAACCCATTTTCTGTAGCATGAAGCGACTCAGAATATCACTACTCCCCCTGGATGGGATGCTAGTCCATCGCAGGGTTACCCCCCAGCATTATGTTGCCAGTACCTATTTATATGCCTGGGTGGAGAGAGACGGCAGGACAGCAGAGATCAGGCTCGAACCACCGACCTTCAGGTTGAAAGTCCGACGCACTAACCACTAGGCTACCGCGCCTCCACTAGTATGGAAAAGCAAAAAAAGGGACCTTGGTGGGATTCAAACTCATGACCTCTTCAAAGTTTTTCTATTTCTTTACCAGGACTAATGCACTGAAACATTTCAGAGTAAGTCTCCGATTCCCTGCATGGTTCTTATATGCCGTTGGACAGTCAGCCGATGTGACCATCTCTAGTTATATCTCAGGCATGATTCTCCACATACCAAGTCTATCGTGTTGTGTCGTTCTATACCACGTTTATACTGTTGTTGTCCTTTTGTGTTCTTTGTGATTAGAAAGCTGCCCACTTTAAAAGTTAATGAAAGCCCAGTTGTCAGAGAGGTTGTAAGCAAAGAGGTTCAACAGTAAGAGTTAGAAACAAGCAAGCAATATTATACTTACCAATGATAATAAGAGTAAGTGCACTGAACCAAGCACCAACATATGACAAAACCCACAACAAAAGTCCAAACTGGAAGAAAAAGACAGTAATAATTATCTCTCACATCTATGCTGATGAGTGCAACATTTCAGCAGTGACTTTAGCAACTTCAGTAGTTAAGAATGAGAGCCTGAGAAAATTCAGGTTTCAACAAGACTCAGTCAGTCTCTTGTATGAGTGCAATCCAACTGCCTGAATTTTTTAAGGTTTTATTTGAAAATGTTGAGGTTGGTTTAATTAATTCACTGTGGGGATCTTTCACTCATATTCTTTCTTTTGCAATTTAGTCATTATATGATCATTTCATATGACCATCTTTACTGACTCACGGTTCGTTTTATATAGTCAAACCTTCTCAAGCGTCTGCATTATAGAGGTGTATGTATTATAGAGGTAGGGATTGTAAGAATTTTGGTATCTTCAGGACCAAGAGAACCGTCCGTAATAGAGAGGAGTCTATAAGGGGAGGTAACTTTGACTGTGGTAACTGTATTAACATTTGACAAGTTCAAGCAATTTATATGCACTAGTTCCTAGATTAAACACCCTCCCTTAATGAAGTTCTTTCCCTTGAATAAGCACTCCACACTTAACACTGAAATTAAAAAAAAAACCTTATGTGGGGCAAGAAGATAACTGTTACTGCAGTTTATATATCTTATTGACCAAGCGCGAGGGCCGTACATTGAGAATATCGGCCCGAGGTCTTGACAGTACGGACTGAGCGCAGCCAGGTCATACAGAAAAGACCGAGGGCCAATATTCTCCCAGTACAGGCCCAAGCAAGCTTGGTTAATAAGAGATTTATAATCATTACATGACTCCTGCCGGCGGGAGGATAGCACGGGATCATTCGGGACAATTATGCCTGGTCCAATACTTAGAGAATATTGGACCAGCAATCGAGCATTCTGATTGGTTGATTTTAGTTATTGGCCCTCCGACTGACTTACTCGTGTAATAATGCTGAGTACAAGGTGGAACGACAAAAACAATTAAAATGACCATCTGAAATTTGAACTTGAGACAACGGAATAGTTGTGTGATAGCCATTTTGTTGACCACATGATTGCTAAAGTCGAACTTGTGATCACTGAATTTCAATTCACATTCATTAAAGCATAAAAATTGCCTTCTTTCTATGTCCTCACATAAATATTCTTCTAAGACTGGATCTTGCCGACAGGGTGATCTTGATGATTTTTATCCAAAAAATATCTAAGCACATTTATGGCGATATTTATTTATAAACAGGTGCACTGCGAGTTGAAATTTGATCATCTTTACTGATCACGTGGACCACAAAATGATTATTATGTTACAAGATTACAGTCACCTCAAGTTCGAATTTTAACTGTCCATCTTACCATTCTAGTTGTTTTGAAAATAATTTATTCTTTTTGTCTGTATATAATTCTTTTACCTTGATGGAATCAACAATATCCTCCACTAAGAAAAGACGCCTCAACTCCTTGGAAAGACAGTTGATGTGATCAACGCTAGCCTCCACAACCTCCACAGCCTGAAAACAAACGAAGAGTTTCAAAAATACATTTACTTCATGTACATAATCCAAAATTTACTCCTTGGACGAAAAGCCTTTGCAACAAATAAAAGTTACCTTCTCTTTAGGGATGTCAACATCTCTCTCAAGAATAGTTCTTGAATGGAAAAAAGGGAAGAGTTAGTTTCTTTGGCTTATTACAGTCATTTCAAATAGCTATACATTGTATTAATCAAGTGGGTTTCAACTAGCAATATTTAACAGGGACTCAAAGAATATTTTAACTCAAGCCTACATTTTGGGCAAGCTGCCCTTTACTTGGTCAGAGCACCAAAAAATCTTATCACAAAAGATTGGATTCACTATAAATTCAATTAAATCAGCTTATAAGCATCTACAATACAAAAATAACTTTCAAATGGTTCAATTTTGTTTATTTTCATGGCTTGCCTGAAATAACGCAATGAATTACATAACACATTTTAAAACGTCACAACATAGATTGTATCTGTGATATCCACATATTATGTTAGAAACAGCTTTGTGGGATATATAGTTTAGATTTTTGAATTTTTATGATGTATATGTTGTGGTTCAATTTTTTCTTTGGTTTGAAAATTTTCAAACCAGTTTAATTTTCATTTTCCTTTGTCCTTGATTCATTACCATAATCAGAGACAAAGGAAAAAAAATCAAACTGGTTTGAAAATTTTCAAACCACAGAAAATTTTGAACCACAACATATACAGGGCTCGAAATTGCGCCTGTATCGGGTGCATTTGCGACTAAAGATTTTGCTTTTGCGACTAAAATTTGTTTATTAGTCGCGATTTTGCGAATGTTTTACGGCCTAGCTAATAAAGGAATTATATACAACAGTCTTGTGTCTTACTTGTAACTGGTAGTTGTAATTTTATCTGAAAAATCCTGCGAAATTCACATTGAATATTGCGTGAGTTAATCGTCGATTTCATGCTCCGTTAACACGGTTTCCAAGAAGTGTATCACAGGTGCACTTTTTCAGACTTTCTCAGAAATTTCTCCTTTCTCATTTCCGGTTCCGGTAGTAGTAGTTAGCTTTTTTTTGCGACTAAAATTTTTGAACTTGCAACTAAATTTTAGAAATTACTCGCAAATTGCAATTGAGAATTTTTTTAATTTCAAGCCCTGGTATAGGCTTTGGCCTATCTACATACTTTCACATCTCTTCCACTTACTTGAATGGATTCTCAGTTCCGGTTTTCTGGATTGCACCCATGACTGTCATGCCAACCCTATACAGCAACGACACTGTCAATAACGCCATGGAGAAGAATGTTACCACACTCAGAAACGTGTACATGGTCAGCGAAAACAGTAGCACCAGGCCAGTGGCAAACACAGCACCAGTCTTCTTCAGACAGCGCCAGTAGATCAAGTCAATGACTGAAATATGAGAAAAATAACTGATTGGCAATGATCACCCCAACCCCTCCCCCCAGCCTTAAGCTGCAATGTGCTTCTGTTTACCTGATTTTAATAGATTAATTGCTTTTTTCAAATTTTTCTTAGGATAAAGCCACAACATGAAAAGTTTGATGAATAGGGTCGACGTTTCCTGATTAATTAAGGAATTGAAGACACATGTCATCTAAAGAATGAAACGTGAATTTCCAAAACTATCTCAAATTTTGCATGAGCACAGTGTATAAGTGTTATGCCTACACAGAGAAATTTTACATAGGAAGCGCATAATGCTGTCGCACAGACTGTATACTATCATAACAAAGAGAAAGGGTTTTATTGTAAGATTCACACCGCGTGAAATTCTTCGACAAAACAGACAGCTGTCATGTGTATAAGCTTGTAACATTCTGAAGACAACATCTAACTCTTTCTGAAGTGCAGGATTAAAAAGCTGAATATCAAGAGAAAACATGTGTGAAAGAAATACAGTGTAAACAAAATTATAGCAGGTGTATTAAATCTAAAGATTTTTTTCTAGGCATGTACTTAGAAGCTTCAATTATTTTATACTTTCATAAAAAAATAATGCAATTTGTATATGTCTGGTTGATTTGACATCCATAAAGTGCAAGTTTACATTAAAAGCGATGAAGAAAAAAGATTGAAGTTATTTAAACGCCCCACCCCGAAACTACAGCGTTGAAAACAATATATATTCCGGTTAGTTATAAATAATTCAGTGTAATCATAGAAAATAATCATTTCAGCCAACTGGATGAATGAAGAGCACTTTCTGAATACAAAGATAAATAAAACTGGCATATTCGATGAATAGGAAAGATTACATCAACTTTGCCCCAAGTAAAATGGCCAGCTCAACAGAGCATTCAATTCACTTTCCTTTTGCATTGAAGCCACGAGGCTAAAAATCGACAAACCATATTTGTGTTATTTAAGTTCAATTGTCCGTTCTGCTCTGCTCTATGGTGCTGGTTTGCTATTTAATAAGTGACTGCTGTTGCCAATAATGCTGGGTGCGCCCGAATTTCCATTATGTTTTCATTTTGCAAGACAGCGCCCTGTGCTCATAAAGAAACCACTCGATAATGAAGTTTTCAATCGCCGTGTTTTCGCACTTCCAGTAAATAAAATACATTTTTCCTTGTGATTTTTTTAATTTTAATTTTTTGTTTTGCGAGGTCTGATTGAACGGCGTTTGAAAGTTCATGTCAGTCGAATGAATGTACACAATTGTGCACGTTGATTTCAAGTACACCTTGCCTTACAGGTAATCTAAACACATGTACAGTAGCTACGTGTATTTGACTTCAAAATGCACAATTTCTTTTTTTTAAATTCTACCTCTCTGATCGACTCCATGTTCCGTCATCCATCTCGCAGGGCGGCTTGTTAGCTCTGAAAAACAACAAACGGCACCATTTGGAGCGGCAAGATACGAAAAAAACTAAGCTTAATTTGACTTCGCACGCCTGAGATTTGTTCAAGTCTGCACGCCTGCACAAGTACACCCAAAGCACTGCTAAACGCTTATTCATGTTTTTCCACAAGGTAGATAAACAAATTCATAAAACAGACAGTAGGATATTGGATGTTCTCCCGTATTCACAAACTAATCCTGCGAGAACGATCTTCACCATGGGTTTATAACGACCAAACATGGAAACACCAAATGCAAGCTAACCTTTAGGAGTCGGGCTCGCTTCGTCGGGTTTTTCATCCGAATCTGTTTTCTCCGTAGGAAGATCTTCGACAGCCGGCGTATCCTCCTTTTCATCGGACACTTTTTCATTGTCTGGAGAAGATTCCTCTTCGTCTTTCACGGGTTCATCGAAGGATGGTGTCGTCGAAGTAACATCTTCATTTTCCATGCCTGTTGATTCGAGATCTACCAAGTTGCCTGTCTCGGGTACATTAGACTCCGACATACTGACGATAAATATCCAAGAAACTGCCTAGCTTTTTATCCACTAAATATACGAGGTAATATTGGGTAAGAGGGCTCAGGAGATTGAACCTTACGCAAGAATTGTGATGAAAGTACGAAATTTAGAAATGATGGAGCTCGATGTTTTCAAAAATCACACTGGCGCAATTTTTTCACGACCTCGCCAAATTTGGAAACGGAAACGAATTAACCAATCAGAGACGCTGTTAGAAATCAATTTCCTTCGGCCTCTAAAAAAGGAAGTATCAAAGTTCAAAGTGTACCGGAAGTCGTGCCAGGCCGGTAAAAAGTCCAAAAAGTGCCAGGATAAAATCGATATTTTTCGTCCTTCTTTTCACGAACAGTTGGATTTTTTTTGAAATATTTGTCCATGTAGACGAAAAAGCTTTTGCACAAGGATTATATCAGCTACAACGGTCCCCATAATGCCCAGGGTCTTAGCCATAGCCCCATCTCTTTGGGTAACCTCAAAACCACTCATGGAAGTCTGCGAGCACGTGTCAAGCGCAAGAAAAAGAAGGCAGAATGGGAAGCTAATGGGGTTTTAGGGCTCGAAGGGAAAAAAGAAGAAGAGGGAGGCGTAAGCTACAACAACGGGAAAACTTGTTATGGTTAAACGTACAATGTCTTATGATAAAATTTGTTTGCGAGTTGTAAAATCTAGAATAATAAATTAAATGGCCGTCTTTATTAATAGGCTTCATTCGGAAACCAATTTTCAAAAGCGATTCCGTCTGTCAGTCTGGGATACATAAAACGCGAACTTAGTGACAGTTTCAAAATCAGAGATGAGCAGTTTGTCAGTCAGTCCCTTGTGAACGAAAATCACGCAGTGATTCCTGCAGTGATTTAATCATTCTTGTGACATAGTTGTTCGTAAATATGTACGTTTTGAGCCTTCTTGGTAGAGACTGAGCACTCACTCGCAGCATTTGCAGAAGGTGCTACACGAAGAATTTTCCTGACGATTTTAAAAACGTAACAGAAATAAACCGGGGAATATCAGCGGGGCCGATTACGTTTTAAGACGTCTTCTAACCTGCGAGCAAGCTCTTTTGAAAGAAGGAGGGTGCGGGATAGGGGGAGCGGGGCGGGGAGGGGGGGCGGGGAGGGGGGCGGGGAGGGGGGCGGGGAGGGGGGGGGGAACGACGAGACGGAAGAGAGATTGCACGTAGTCTAGTGGTCTACATTAAAACAATATGTACATAATCAAAATCTTTAGAAATATGACCCTTCCCCGTAACCCTGAAATCATCAAAAGCGACTCGAGAAGAACAATAACTTATATCTGTCAAGTGCAACAACCTTTTTCAAAAACGTTTACAAGTTAATAGGATCGAAAGTAACTAATCAAAAAAGATTCGGATGGTTTCGCCGGAGGTTCACGACTTGTAATGGTTTCACATTGACTTATCATGATGTGTTGTACCGGCTAGTTAAAAACTAGTTAAAATTAACTCTCGTTAATTTGTTCATGGCAAAAAATTGGGTGACATTTGCCTCTAATTTTTTTTTTAACTCGTCCCCAGACCCCCAATTTGACCCTTAAAACCACTGTGAAAACTCCATTTCTTAAGGGAAAATCAAACTTTTGCCCATTTATGAATTACTTTTCGGAAATCCACACTCGGATTCCAGTAATTTGATTATTATTCTATCTGGAAACGTTAAAATATTTTATTAACTTAAAAACAAAGTCCCGTCATTTTGACCTTGAAGTGACCAATGTCAAGTAAAGGCTTATATGAAGTTCAACCGCGCGGTCATCGCTTTTAGCGGTATAACTCATTTTAATAGGCATAATGTCAACATTCACACTCAGTTTTGAAGAGACTGGGATCTTGTGAACATTTTGTGGGAAATATGATTTAGTTGGATCGAAAAAAATCCCGTCGTTTTGCCATTTTTTCAGTGCACTATGCTTCGACTGAGCCAATTTTGGCTTCTGTATCTATTCGCATGCTCTTCCGTCAATGCATGGCCTGGCAATTTAGGAATTACTTTTCGGAAATCCACACTCGGATTCCAGTAATATGGTTATTATTCTATCTAGAAACGTTAAAATATTTTAATAACTTTTAAAAAAAAGTACCGTCATTTCTACCTTGAAGTGAGCAATTTCGTATAAAGGCTTGTATGGAGTTCGACTGCGTGGTCATCGCTTTAAGCGTTCTAACTCATTTTAACAGGCGCAATGTCAACATCCACACTCGGTTTTGGAAAGATTGGAATCTAGTAAACATTTCGGTGGGAAATTTGCTTTGGTTCGAGCGAAAAAACCTCCGGCATTTTGCACTTTTCAGCCGGAAAGATTTCCGTTTAACCCCACACATTAGTTATGCATACCGTTCTTAAAACTAAAACAAAAGCCAAAACAATAGAAATCCAAAAGCTAAACAATAGCGCATACATACATAGTTATGAGCAATAGTTCATTTTGGTAACGCGCACGCCCGGAGCAAATGTCTCGTCTGAGGGATCAATATTTTGGAATATGAAGACTTTTCGCTGTGATTTGTGTTCTGAAAAATACTATGATGTCTATGCAGTGATTGGTTTAAAATGTATCCCCAGTTAAAAGATCAGCCAAATTCCAATAAGCTCCTGGAGCTTTTCATTAATTATATAAGGTGTATTAACGAACTCTAGTTAAGTTCATCTAAGGATGCTGCTCGGTACATCCAGTCCCCCCCCCCCCCCCTCCTCGCGCACCCAGTCTGTTTGTTTCCGCATGCTAACTGATTTTTATCTGTCCAAAGTCGCAAATGCTGTCATGTCCGTAAGTAATTTTGTGTCCGTTGTCCTTATTATATAGATGGTCCGTATGTTATTTGGATAGAAAATCTATGCAATAGATAGGTGTTTGTAGTACCTGAGAGGTCGGTCCATTATTAGGAGACGTTCGACTGTATATCAAAGTCGCAAGGGAAACTAAATTACGGATAGTGAAAATTAAATTAAGCAACGGAGTCTTAAGTCGACGGAATCGGAGTCGCAAGAATTAGAAGGTGTCCATTTTCTTCCGATTGCTCTTATTCTCCATTATCGTAGATGAGTACGCCACGCCAACATATCAGCGGTTTCTTGCTTTCTTGACCCTATAGTCTCGTTTCGATGTTTACGTTCATCGTCGTCAGCGGTTCTCGTAAACATCAAAACGAGACTATAGGGTCAAGAAAGCGAGAAACCGCTGATATGTTGGCGTGGCGTACTCATCTACGATAAGGGCCATTGCCCATAATACACTTTGTTTGCCCCCCAAATTTTGCATAAACTATTGTTTTGAAATGCTCTTGGGAATATGCAGTCCTCCCAAGAGCATTTAAAAACAATAGTTTATGCAAAATTTGGGGGGGGGGGGGGGGGGGGGCAAACAAATAAAAGTGTATTATGGGCAATTCGAAAATAGAGAATTGTAACTTTATTTAACGTCGAACACGTGGGGAGAGGTTGCTCAAGTCTCTCGAGCCAGAGGCTCATGTTGAAAACGCTCGACTAGAAAAAATAAATATAAAAAAATAATAAAAAATAAAAATGAAAACATTTAGAATTAAATATAGGCAATTCCTAAATAATTGCGTTCGAGGTACGAGAACGCAACTCCTAATTTGTGTTGGGAGTTCTGTGCATTATTGGGTGTCCTGTGCAACTGATAAGGGAGGTTTTTTCGAGATTGCTTTGGTTCGTCGTCGTCAACACACATTTGCCTCGCTTTGATGCGCTTGCTTACGTTTTGCCTCACTTTGACGAACTAACTCACGTGGCGAGATTGCTGAAGGTTAATCCTTGCTCACATTGTGTATTTCCATGTGCTTTTCGTGCGTCCTTCTGCTTTCGAAGCTTTTTTGCAGTTTTCACCGAACTACACGCTCACAACACGCTGGTACAACACGCTTAGTGTGTCCTAAAACATAAGGGTTATTGTGTACAGTGAAACCTGTATTTACTCTGTGTATGAAGACGGTAGGGAAAGTTTGGTAGCAGAAAAACAAATTAAATCCTTTGAAGTTTGTTGTAGTTGTCGGCAAAGAAAAGTGCTTGGCGGTCCCTTGGGGAGCGAAACTTAAAAAAAGTTATTATTATTATTATTATTATTATTATTATTATTATTATTATTATGTGTTTATTCCTTTAATGCTCATGCACGATGTTCTGTCTGGTTGATATTCCCTGGAAGCGGGTTCCAACATGTCACCACGGGTTCCAGGACTTTTCTTTCTTTCCTCTTACAAGGACAGCACCTTTCTCAGGATCTTTGCTGTACCCAACAATGCTGTTTTCTGAATAGTTTCCATTTTTATGGTAACACCAATTTGCTTCATGTACTTCTCACAATTGACTGAAATGGCACTGAAGTGCCCCGATAACAACTGGGACGACAGTGACTTTCCTCATATGCCAGAGTTTTGCCAGTTCATCTTTCAATAGTTGGTATTTCTCAATCTTCTCGAGCTCCTAATCTCTCACTCTGTCATCACCTGTCATCACCTTATTTTTATTATTATTATTATTATTATTATTATTATTATTATTTTCTTGAGTGCGTGTATTTTTCTTCGTAAGAAAACGTCACTCATTGCAAGACATAAAGATGCAAAACAACTTCCAAACGGCTTTTAATGGCAACTGATCAAGTCTTGTCCAGTTGTGTAAGTCATCCTTACAATCAGCTGCTCTCCGTATTAAATATTGAACTAAAAGTGTGCTTTCTCAGGTAAATTAAGGTGGCTCCAAGTAGCTTGTCGCGGGTAGCCCCAAAATCGAAAGATATTTTGGAAAAACTTTTTTTCGCCATATTTGTTTACCGTTGCTATGGAAACGCTGATCAGCATAAAGAGAGCATCCTCCAAAACTTTCATCCAAGCCTAACATCTGGTATCAAATTCAGATTTATTGAGCTAAAGTAAGATTATATTAAGCGCATTCAAAAAGGGAAGTGTGACCCAAAAAAAAACTACTTGGAGCCACCTTTTAAAAGGCATGGGCCGCCAGTTATTTCGTCCAAAAAGTGAGGGGGTGGTCTATCTTCTGAGGATTAAGCTATACAAACGTAAAACTTTGACAGATTACTTTGTTGGACACTGTTGTCATATTGACATTCATGACGTATGCAAATTAAGTCACGTAACCTGTCAGGGTTATTAGTAGCCCAAAATTCTATTAAGCAAAATGGCACCAGTTTTTCTTATTCTCTGAAAGCTGCCTTAAGGATTATGATGTTTTTCCAATTAGGTACATCATTTCTGTGCCCGGACTTCTTAAGATAATAAAAATGAAAGTGTAAAAAACCTAAATTACTTGTTTGAGGGAACTGGGAACTAGTATAAAATGTCGTTTATTTTCAAAATTAATAAAAAAAATTCGAAAGTTCCGGGCACAGATCCTTTGTTGCTGACTTTGTGAACCATTTGGGAGCAGTAAAAATAGATAAATGTTTGTATAAACTGGTGCCATTTTTGCTTTAAGATTTTTTAAGACTTTTTGGACGTAATAACTCACGTGACCTAATTTGCATATCATGCGCAGGTCAAAATGACAATAATTGCAAACTTATTAGTCTTGCAAACTAGTTTCACGCTGGAATAAATGAAGCCTCAGAAGATAGACCACCCCTCACTTTTTGGGCGAAATAACTGGCGGCCCAAGCATGCCTTAATTTACTTGAGTAATAGCCCAATTACGATATATTAAAATTCAACTTGAAACAAAAGACATCACTACGAGGCTTAGGGGAATGATAGTAGAGATTTATGTGGTTTATTCCCCTAAGCCTCGTAGTGATGTCTTTTGTTTCAAGTTGAATTTTAATATATCGAAATTGGGCTATTGACTGATACTTGGCGAAATTTTTGTCCCTAGATTTTGCCGTGGAGTTTCGTAGAAATACGGTTGCGTTCCTTTTACATGAACAGCCAACCTGAATCTGGATTGGATTCTGAGATCGAAAATTCCATTCTTCATTCCACTTAAGGACATAAACCAATCTCAGATACCAATCTGAGAAGATTGGTATTTGATTTTAGTTTGGTATTTGAATTGGTATTTGAATTTAGTTTCAGATTATGCGTACCATTTGCTCATGCAAGGCGAACAAAGTTCAAATAAACAACCTTCAATAGCCATGTCACACTGACAGGACACTGAGCTGACTATACAGAGTAAACGTCAAAATCTAATGAATAAATAAGACAGGGGCAGAGGCTTTGGTTCCAGTTTTATGGTGTCTTTATTAGCTGCTTCTTAAAACATAAGTCTTTTCCCGGTAAAAAGTTATCAGTTAAAGTAAGCATTTGAATTCCTATCGCATTTCTTGATTGAGTTGTATTTCGATGTACGGTCATAAAAACTTTGCGCAGTTTTTCGTTGTTTTGAATCTGAAAAATAATGTTATAAGAAACAAGTCACAGTCAATCTTGAAGCTGATTTTACGACCCAATCAAAGTCTTGTACGATTCCTAGCGAGCAAGAGATATGTTCATTCTTAGATCCGTATCAGATGTGTCGCTGCTTTCCTCTTCATGTATACTCAAAGGTCTACAATCTCAGGTCCTTGATAAGCTTCCTTCATTTTATCCATCACCACTGTGGCCCTGTTCGTTAGCTCTTCTACACTCGGCCTTGATTCAGGATCGCTCTTTAGGCAATCATTAATCGTTGATTTTAGATTGTCAGAGAAGCTGGCATTGATATCTGGCGGTGGTCTCCCTTCCATGATGTTAGCCAAGGCTGTGAACATATCCGTACCTTGAATTTTATAGGCGGGTTCCATTGTTGCCAGCTCGTATAACACACAACCTAGAAGCCATACCTGGCTTCCAGGGCTAAATTGCCGTCCTCTCAAGATTTCCGGCGGGGAAAATAACCCCGTGTTATTATCCCCCATGGCCATTGCGTTCATATTATCCTGCGCAGAAGCCATATACAATAAACCGCTGTCCAGTTTCAAGGTCCCGTTTTCGTCAAAAGAAATGCGCTCGGTCGGTTTCGAAGTCTCGTAGAGGATTCCTTTCTCGTTGAGATATTTTATTGCGGAACACATCCCGCAAAATGCTTTCCATATTAAGTATTCCGGCAAAAGCCTGCGCAGTTCTCGCTGTTCCGTGAGAACATCCACTAGAGCGACTGGAGGGTATTCAAACACAATTATCTCCGTTCCACCCTGGTTGAACTGCACTAAACTATGTGTAATATTCGGATGGCTCACCCCCTTCCACGCCTCCATAGTCGACTTAACTCGATCATCGGCGAGACACGGGGGAACGCACTTCAGCACAACCTCAGACATGTCGAGCAGGCACTTAGCCGGGTAAACACAATGTGTTATATGCTCAGAGTTCAAATTATTTCGATTAACGTAAAAGTCGTCCACGGAGAGCTGATTGGCTAGAAAGTTTACCATTGTTTGTGGAATTGGGAGGTCGACGATGCGCGCCAAACGCTTCAGACCCACCGACTGTAAAATGAACGTACGGCAGTGTTGCTGCAAGGAACCGGGTTGTGCGTCTTCGGCTGCAAACGCGCCATCAGGATTCAAAATATTGAACTTTGCCTCCTCCGTGGACTGGTCTTGAAGGCGCGTTCTCATCGCCATGTTTTTAGCGCGCTCGATGATCTTTACTCATGCACGCACTCAACGACATTCGATTCGAGGATTTAATTAGCTTATTAGCTTTGCGCGTCATAATGTAATGGCTTTAAGTGGCAGTTAGAGATGGAATACATACATACATACATACATAGACTTTATTTAAATTCGGATTTACAGAGTAGCATAGATGTACTTATATCTCCGAAAGAATGAATAATAAGAAAGATTACAATATGACCGTACGGCCACGCTGACGCAAGTAGTATAGGGCCATTAGATTTAACCTTGTTACGGACTAGGTGACTAGGTGACTAGGTGACTAGGTGCCTAGTCAATGACGTCACAACTAATTTGGATTTCCCGCATACTAATTTGGATTAGGTGCCTAGTCAACTGCCTATTCCTTTTGTTATTCTGAAACAATAGAAACAATAGGTTTGCCCAAACTTGCCCGCTCTATTCCAACTCACTTCAAAACAAAACAAAACTGACACAGATATATTTTACAGACATAGAGCAAAACAACATGCCTTGACCAGGACTCGAACCTGGGTTACTGCGGCCACAACGCTGTGGATATTATAAGCGAATAAAACTAATTAGAGGGTTCCGAAACATTCAAGTTTAGAAGCAATAAAATTGCACAGTATAAAAAAACCGCTTTTTACTTTACTAAGATCCGCAACATTCTTATAACCGCTTTATCGCTAGACTCTATGTCGCTTTTCAGTTTGCCAGCCATCACCCACTTTAAGTTTTAATTTCTTTTCCGGTAGCTTCAATGTTCAAACTTTTAATTATGCGAACTTACACTAAACTAAATTTGCATGAAAAATTAGCACCTCGGAAAAAATAAACAAAGCAACCAATTACATGCGTTACTAAAACAATAAAACCACACTTTATTAAGTTCAAACTATATTTATTGATAACAAACAATTTCATAATTATACAGACAATTTAAACGCTTAGTTGGAAAGGAACAGAGTTTATTTATTCTTTTTCATCAGGTTTATACAAGGTACTCTTTGATTCCCTTGGTTTTCTGTATCTCACCGCACTACAATCATCGCAACGAGCAAGGGTCTCTTTCACGAGTTTAGTTTTCTCCAAAGGAATCTTGTGCTCGCATATGGGGCAAATCTTTTTATTATCATGCCAAAAGCATTTGGGACATTTCACGACTCCGGTTACATACACATTTGAACTCTCGCAATGATGACATGGGATTTGACTTTTTGCCTGAATTATTTCCCCGCTTTCAGAAGCGCTTTCCTCTTCTTCGTTGTCGGTTGAATTTCCTACATCCTCTTCATCAATTTGAATTTCTTGGTCGCTCTCTTCAGACCCATCGGCCGGACTGTTCTCAGAAGCGCTTTCCTCTCCTTCGCTGTCGGTTGAATCTCCTTCATATGTCTCGTTGTCGGATTCTTTTTGTTCTTGATAGACCTTTTCTTTCTCTAAAAGATCGCTTAACAGTTTTTTATTCTTGATTAAACGCTTATCAATTCCCAACTCTGCGAGTCCATCTAAAAAGGTATTAAGCGCACGGGGTCGGGTTACATCATCGTTATGGGGAAGTAGCACATACTCAACCAGCTCTGCGATGTTTGTCACGGGTATTATGCGCTGATGTCGGAGTAATTGGCCTCTAGGTGCCCAAAACAGGATATCTTTGGAAGCGGCCATGCTATGCAACAAATCAGAAGCACGTTCTTTTGACACCGCTTTGGAAAGATTGCCTAAAACATCTTTAATTCTTGGTTCTTCGTTGTCTTTCTCGTCATCGTTGTCCTCATCGGAGGTTATAGTGTCTTCCATTCCACTCTCCATTTCTTCTTCATCCCAGTCTACTTTTCTCTTCATATCGATCCGTACTCGTTAAAGACAAGCTTGAAATGATCAGTGCAATGATGTATAGTTTCTTTTATAGCATCAAAACGCCCAAGCTTGTAACAACGGGGGCCAATAAGTCTTGTATAAAGCCACCACCCTCTTGTACAAGTATTTGTTTCTTTGTCTTGTAGGGAACGTTTTGCTCGGCCAGATTAATAAGAGCATCCTTATGACGGAGCAAAACACGCTTATTTGTTTCAGGGCAGGGAATGTTTTCCTTAAGAACATTATAAAGAATATGTAACAAGGCGTGAACCTGTTGTGGAGAAGCTGTCCTTAAGAGAAATTGGCGCTGATGATCGGGACCAGTAGCTAAGAGCTGTAGAAAACCCCGGTTGTTCTTCACTACTTGAGACATAACTGTAGAATGAGCTAAGAATAGTGAGTTGTTTTCTTTTATCGTGGAATAGAAGGGAAAAAATATTATTGTTGAGGTGGTGGTGATAACAATAGAATTGTGGTGGTGGAGGTGGTGGTGGTGAAAACAATAGAATTGTGGTGGTGGTGGTGGTGGAGGTGGTAGTGGTGGTGATAACAATAGAATTGTGGTGGTGGAGGTGGTGGTGGTGAAAGCAATAGAATTGTGGTGGTGGTGGTGGTGGTGGTGAAAACAATAGAATTGTGGTGGTGGAGGTGGTGGTGGTGGTGGTGGTGGTGGTGATAACAATAGAATTGTGGTGGTGGTGGTGGTGGTGGTGAAAACAATAGAATTGTGGTGGTGGAGGTGGTGGTGGTGAAAACAATAGAATTGTGGTGGTGGTGGTGGTGAAAACAATAGAATTGTGATGGTGGTGGTGGTGGAGGTGGTGGTGGTGAAAACAATAGAATTGTGGTGGAGGTGGTGGTGAAAACAATAGAATTGTGGTGGTGGTGGTGGTGGTGGCGGTGGTGGTGGTGAAAACAATAGAATTGTGGTGGTGGTGGTGGTGGTGGTGGTGGAGGTGGTGGTGGTGAAAACAATAGAATTGTGGTGGTGGTGGTGGTGGTGGTGGTGAAAACAATAGAATTGTGGTGGTGGAGGTGGTAGTGGTGGTGGTGGTGGTGGTGATAACAATAGAATTGTGGTGGTGGTGGTGGTGGTGGTGAAAACAATAGAATTGTGGTGGTGGAGGTGGTGGTGGTGAAAACAATAGAATTGTGGTGGTGGTGGTGGTGAAAACAATAGAATTGTGATGGTGGTGGTGGTGGAGGTGGTGGTGGTGAAAACAATAGAATTGTGGTGGAGGTGGTGGTGAAAACAATAGAATTGTGGTGGTGGTGGTGGTGGTGGCGGTGGTGGTGGTGAAAACAATAGAATTGTGGTGGTGGTGGTGGTGGTGGTGGTGGAGGTGGTGGTGGTGAAAACAATAGAATTGTGGTGGAGGTGGTGGTGGTGGTGGTGATAACAATAGAATTGTGGTGGTGGTGGTGGTGAAAACAATAAAAATTGTGGTGGTGGTGGTGGTGGTGGTGGTGGAGGTGGTGGTGGAGGTGGTGGTGGTGAAAACAATAGAATTGTGGTGGAGGTGGTGGTGAAAACAATAGAATTGTGGTGGTGGTGGTGGTGGTGGCGGTGGTGGTGGTGAAAACAATAGAATTGTGGTGGTGGTGGTGGTGGTGGTGGTGGTGGAGGTGGTGGTGGTGAAAACAATAGAATTGTGGTGGAGGTGGTGGTGGTGGTGGTGATAACAATAGAATTGTGGTGGTGGTGGTGGTGAAAACAATAAAAATTGTGGTGGTGGTGGTGGTGGTGGTGGTGGAGGTGGTGGTGGAGGTGGTGGTGGTGATAACAATGGAATTGTGGTGGTGGTGGTGGTGAAAACAATAAAATTGTGGTGGTGGTGGTGGTGATAACAATAGAATTGTGGTGGTGGTGGCGAAAACAATAGAATTGTGGTGGTGGTGAAAATAATAGAATTGTGGGGGCGGTGGTGAAGGAGGAACTGGCCTATATAAGTGAGCAACATTCGTCTCTTTCTCAGTTCACATTGAGCTTTCATTGAGTTGACATGAATTTGTCCTGTCCCGTTTGTGAGAAGACATTTAGCAGGAAAGATAGTATGCAAAGACATATGACCAACAAACACACCAGTCCTACTCTCACTCCATTTAAAGCAATGCCGATTTCTACACAAAAGTGTCAGCGGTTTCACTTCGAGCACCCTTTTACTTGTATGGTTGCAGGGATGACCGGTTCAGGGAAAACGTTTTGGGTTCAATCACTGTTACAACAGGCCTCAGACGTAATAAACCCACCACCCGAGAGGATTGTCTGGTGTTATTCCCAATGGCAGCCCGCGTACATTCAAATGCTAGTCACAATACCACAAATTGAATTTGTCAAGGGCATTCCTTCTGCGTTGGAACACGATTCCTATTTCGATGTCAACAAACGGAACTTAATCGTCTTTGACGATCAAATGATTGACGCCGGCAAAGACAAGCGAATAGTAAACCTTTTTACACGAGGTTCTCATCACCGCAACCTGAGTGTCATTTATATCGTACAGAATTTATTTCATCAGGGGAAGGAAAGCCGAAGTATCAGTTTAAACAGTCACTACTTGGTCCTTTTCAAGAATCCCAGAGACAAACTGCAAATTTTGACTCTAGCTAAGCAAATGTATCCTGGGCAAACGGCTTTCTTTATAAACCAGTACGAAGAGGCTGTACGAAGACCCTATGGTTATCTCCTGGTGGATTTAAAAACAACCACACAAGATAATTGTAGACTGCGAACGAATGTACTTCCTGGTGAAGAACAATTTAATCAAACAGCAGGGGTACAAGACAATATTTCTCAGGAGCTACTAAAGTATCTCAGACTACAGAACCTTTCGACGTCTCCAGTTGTCTCAGCTATGCAGGGACTACAGGACAGAATGGACAGCCTTCTCTCTCGTACAGACCTTGAGGAAAATGACAAAGCCAAACAGTACCTTGAGCTGCAAAACAGATTTCTGACGTTTAAACATCAATTGAATGGAAGACGTCAACAGTCTGATGAAATGAAAAGAAGTTTTGCAAGTCATCCGAAAGATAATTTACCCACCATTATACAAGAACCCACAGCATTAACAGCGGTGACAACCTCTACACCCTTAAATCCATTTATCGCGACACCCTCTCCAGCGCCCACTATACAAGAAACTTCCGCAGTAACACCACTACCTTTAAATCCAGTCGTTTTGACCCCTCCCCCCACAGTACAAACACCCTCGCCAGCACCGAAGCGCAAACGACCTCGAATCCAATTGATAAATTACTTAGACGATGGTGACGATAAACCTAAAAGGCGATCGCGGCGTTATAGATTTAGAGCTGAACCTTACAAGTATTCTAAGAATCAAGAGGATTAATTTCACCCGAAACGATGATTGTAGTGCGGTGAGACACAGAAAACCAAGGGAATCAAAGAGTACCTTGTATAAACCTGATGAAAAAGAATAAATAAACTCTGTTCCTTTCCAACTAAGCGTTTAAATTGTCTGTATAATTATGAAATTGTTTGTTATCAATAAATATAGTTTGAACTTAATAAAGTGTGGTTTTATTGTTTTAGTAACGCATGTAATTGGTTGCTTTGTTTATTTTTTCCGAGGTGCTAATTTTTCATGCAAATTTAGTTTAGTGTAAGTTCGCATAATTAAAAGTTTGAACATTGAAGCTACCGGAAAAGAAATTAAAACTTAAAGTGGGTGATGGCTGGCAAACTGAAAAGCGACATAGAGTCTAGCGATAAAGCGGTTATAAGAATGTTGCGGATCTTAGTAAAGTAAAAAGCGGTTTTTTTATACTGTGCAATTTTATTGCTTCTAAACTTGAATGTTTCGGAACCCTCTAATTAGTTTTATTCGCTTATAATATCCACAGCGTTGTGGCCGCAGTAACCCAGGTTCGAGTCCTGGTCAAGGCATGTTGTTTTGCTCTATGTCTGTAAAATATATCTGTGTCAGTTTTGTTTTGTTTTGAAGTGAGTTGGAATAGAGCGGGCAAGTTTGGGCAAACCTATTGTTTCTATTGTTTCAGAATAACAAAAGGAATAGGCAGTTGACTAGGCACCTAATCCAAATTAGTATGCGGGAAATCCAAATTAGTTGTGACGTCATTGACTAGGCACCTAGTCACCTAGTCACCTAGTCACCTAGTCCGTAACAAGGTTAAATCTAATGGCCCTATACTACTGACGCAATACTACAGAAAATAAAATCGCAAGGTGACGTGAGCGGGGCCGGACGGGTTGAAGTGAGCCGGTCCGGAAAAAGCCGTCCGGCCCCGCTCTAGTTCAAGTGACTACGCACTGCACGACCATGTACTTTCTAGTCATATTATTATGCACTTATTGACTGAGTGGGAGGGCCGGACGGGAAAATATTTGGCTCGAGGAGAGCCAAATATTTTCCCGTCCGGCCCGACCTAACTCAGTCAATAAGTATTTTATAATATGACTAGAAAGTACAAGAATAGTTGTGCGGTGCGAGGTCGCTTGAACTCGAACGGGGCCGGACGGCTTTTTCCGGACCGGCTCATGTCAAACCGTTCGGCCCCGCTCACGTCCGCCCTTGCGATTCTATTTTCTGTAGGATTGCGTCAGCGGGGCCGTACGGTCATGTTATAAAAAATACTTATTGACTGAGTAAGGTCGGGCCGGAGGGGAAAATATTTGGCTCTCGGTCATGGCGCAGACCTATCTGCGCTCGGTCCGTACGTCATGACCTCGAGCCAAATATTTTCCCTTCCGGCCCTCCCACTCAGTCAATAAGTGCATAATAATTAACGCCAATCGACTCAAATGAGCGCTCATTCATGTACTGAGCATTCTCTGCTAAGCGCGGGAAAACATCATAAACCGGGGTGAGGGGTGGCGCGCATGTGGTCCGGGTTCGGTTCCTGGAGGCGACGTCATATGTGGGTTGAGTTTGTTGTTAGTTCTCATTCTTTCTCCGACGTTTTAATTCCGTTTCTAAATTCCAATGCGATCTGGAATTCGAGAGCCACAGGTTTGTCAGTTTATTTTCTCTTCGCTAAACAAAGTTTATTTATTTTATTTATTTAACCGGTGCCATGCGTGAAAAACTACATCTACATCTACATGATTTACTAGCAAAATTCTAATGGACAGAAAGCAAGTTTCAGTGCAAGGTGCGAAATGTAAAAATAGTGCAAATAAAAATAATGATAATTAGTCTAACTTAGGCTAGGAGATTATCATTAACAGCTGCCTTAAAAGTACTGGTCGAGGCCATGTAACCAGTGATAAACCGTTGCCAAGCGCACTAGAAGGTTGGCGTGTCTTTGAATACTCGATACAAAATTGCTGTTTTTCGTGCTCCCTTTAAGAATTCACTTAATATATCTTCTCTTTTAGGATTAAACTTAACTTTTTGCATGATTGAAGGTCAGTAATCGTAGCAGAGTTTTGATAAAAAAAAAAACAAAATCAGCCAAATCCTCGTGATATAGCTCCTTTCAATATTTAACTGAAACCAAGAATGCGCAAAACTTCAAACTTTCGAACGCCAGCTAATTATTCCAGCCGCAACTTCGATCTTTTCAGTCGAAAATACACGAGAGTCGCCGAGAGCACATAAGCGTCGCAGGCCAAACAAGAGCGCGAATTTGAACTTTGAACTCTCATTTGAGTCGGCGTTAATTATTCCATCTCTAACTGCCACTTAAAGCCATTACATTATGACGCGCAAAGCTAATAAGCTCATTAAATCCCCAAATCAAATGTCGGTGAGTGTGTGAGTAAAGATCATCGAGCGCGCTAAAAACATGGCGATGAGAACGCGCCTTCAAGACCAGTCCACGGAAGAGGCAAAGTACAATATTTTGAATCCTGATGGCACGTTTGCAGCCGACGACGCACAACCTGGTTCCTTGCAGCAACACTGTCGCACGTCCATTTTACAGTCGGTGGGTCTGAAACGTTTGGCGGGAATCGTCGAACTGCCAATTCCACAGAAAATGGTCGACTTTCTAGCCAACCAGCTCTCCGTGGACGACTTTTACGTTAATCGGAATAACCTGAACTCTGAGCATATGACACATTCTGTTTACCCGGCTAAGTGCCTGCTCGACATGTCTGAGGTTGTGCTGAAGTGCGTTCCCCCGTGTCCCGCCGATGATCTGGTTAAGTCGACTATGGAGGCGTGGAAGGGGGTGAGCCACCCGAATATTACACATAGTTTAGTGCAGTTCAACCAGGGTGGAACGGAGATAATTGTATTTGAATACCCTCCAGTCACGCTAGTGGATGTTCTCACCAAAGAGCGAGAACAACAAAGGCTTTTGCCGGAATACTTAATATGGAAAGCATTTTGCGGGCTGTGTTCCGCAATAAAATACCTCAACGAGAAAGGAATCCTCTACGAGACTTCGAAACCGACCGAGCGCATTTCTTTTGACGAAAATGGGGCCTTGAAACTGGACAGCGGTTTACTGTATATGGCTTCTGCGCAGGATAATATGAACGCAATGGCCATGGGAGATAATAACACGGGGGTGTATTCCCCGCCGGAAGTCTTGAAAGGACAGCAATTTAGCCCCGCAAGCCAGGTATGGCTTCTAGGTTGTGTGTTATACGAGCTGGCAACAACGGAACCCGCCTATAAAATTCAAGGTACCGATATGTTCACTGCCTTGGGTAACATCATGGAAGGGAGACCACCGCCAGATATCAATGCCAGCTTCTCCGACGATCTAAAATCAACGATCACTAATTGCCTTGAGGGTGATCCTGAATCAAGGCCGAGTGTAGAAGAGCTAACGAACCGGGCCACAGTGGTGATGGATAGAATGAAGGAAGCTTATCGAGGACCTGAGATTGTAGACTTTTGAGTGCACATATGAAAAGGAAAACAGCAACACATCTGAGACGGATCTAAGAATGAACATATCTCTTGCTCACTTGGAATCGAACAAGACTTTGATTGGGTACAATCATCTTCAAGATTGACTGTGACTTGATTCTTATAACATTATTTTTCAGATTGAAAATAACGAAAAACTGCGCAAAGTTTTTATGACCGTACATCGAAATACAACTCAATCAAGAAATGCGATAGGAATTCAAATGCTTACTTTAACTGAATACAAAAAAATAACTTTTTACCAGGAAAAGACTTATGTTTTAAGAAGCAGCTAATAAAGACACTATAAAACTGGAACCAAAGCCTCTGTCCTTGTCTTATTTATTCATTAGGCCCCGGTTGTTCAAAAGGTGGATCTTGCGCTATCCGCCGAATAAATCACTGACCAGTGGATAAGCATTAACAAAAACAATTGTGTTATCCGCTGGATAGTGATTTATCCGATGGCCGTATAGCGCTATCCACCTTTTGAACAACCGGGGCCAGATGTCTAAGCAGTTATAGTGGAAAGTAATTTTGCAATTGTTTTCGTTATGCATTGCTATATTTTGCGATTGGCCTAACAAATGTCACGCCACTTTTTCGACCAATCAGAAGTAAAAGCAAAACCAATCGTAACTTGCTCGCACGTTTTTTCCCGCGCTTGGCGCCGGTGTTTGCTTTGAGTTGTGATTGGTTCATTGGATTGTGTGCGTCTGCTGTGATTGGTCAAAGTGATAAGTAAACTTTGCTTTTGATTTTACGACACTCGATTGAAAACTGCTCTAAAGTTTACTCTGTAGTGAGCTCAGTGCACTGTCAGTGTGTTATGGCTATTGATTGCTGTTTATTTGAACTTCGCCAAATGGAACGCATAATCCAGATAATCCGAAACTAAATTCGGATACCATAAGCACCAATCTGAACAATCCACCGTCCGTGGATCTTTCAGATTGGTATCTGAGATTGGTTTATGTCCCGGCTAAATGGAATGAAAAATAGAATCGCAGAATCCAGATTCAGGTTGGTTAAAAGGAACGCAGCGCTTAGTAGAGAATGCAAGTGTTCCCCACTTGGCACCAGTGGAATGTTTTCCCGCGCCAAGCGCAGATTGCATTACCGGCCGCGACTGGTAGCGGATGCATGCCATGCATCTGTTCCCACGCTCGGCTCCGGTTGCAGGTTTTAGAACATTGGTGCAGGGTGAATTTTTTCCCGCGCTTAGTGGAAAAAAAAAAAGCTTAGCGTAAAAGGAAGCTTAGCTTAAAGGGAAGGGGAAGCACTTTCCTCTTACTTCGCACTCCTCCGCGTGCTTCACGCGCGCGTTTGAATTCGTCTTCCTTTCTCCTTTCTAGCACCTCCACGCAGGATAAATATCCCGCGCTTTACACAGACGACATGTTTTGTCGCGCTTCCCGTGCTAGGCTTTTCATTTTAAACTCTTTCAGAAGAACCAAAACGGAATATTTCTTTTTTGGAGAAATTGAAAAACTACCCACGTTCATTTTCTGATCAGGTGAATCAGGGTGAATGTTGACTCGTCCTCGAGGACCTACAGAAAACTAAAAGCTTTATTGCTTCTTTCGATCCCCTATGGGTGTGGTTCTTATCACCAAGTTGTCGTGAATGTCCCGTTAGAAAAGTAAGAAATGTCGGAATAAACGAATTAAACAAGCATTATTTTCAGTACTTTAAATACCTTTTTGGGCGTAGTGTTTCTTTGGGGTTTGGAAAGGGAGGGGGTGGTGATAGGAAAACAAGAAAAAGTGTCGGACTGCGAAAGAAATGTAGATTTGTGCAATGTATTACCTGTAAATCTAACAGCCTCGGAGCCAAGTATGAATTTTAATATATCGGAATTGGTCTATTAAAGCAACATTAATTTCAAGATTAAGTAGGGGTGTAGCTAGGAGTTTTCAAAGAGGGGGTCACACCCAGGGTACTTACCAGATTGTCATGTCGACATCCATGCTGTGTTTTACTAAAATTATCTCCTCGCAAGGGGGGGGGGGGGGGGGGTGTCACTGGCACTCAAGGACCCACCCTAACTACACCCCTGTTAAGTGGGGGTGTGGGTGGTTTTTAACTTGTGAATGCGTTCCAGCAGTCGGAGACATATTCACGTGACATTGAGTCCATGATATGTAATGGTCACCTGCCTTACCCATGGGGACGGTTCTAGAGGGAAGGGGGTTGGACACAAGAGGTCTGTGGAGCAAAACGCCTATGAGAGGGGAGGTGAAAATTAACCCCACAGTATGTAATGGTCACCTGCCTAAGCCATGGGGATGGTTCTAGAGGGAGGAGGGTTGGACATAAGGGGTCTGTGGAGCAAAACACCTATGAGAAGGGAGGTGAAAATTAACCCCACAGTATGTAATGGTCACCTGCCTGAGCCACAGGGATGGCGTTGGAGGGAGGGTGGGGAGCTGGATGCAGGGGTTCAGTGCAGTGGAGCAAAACACCTTGAATGAGGGTCCGAATGTTTGGGTGTTTCTTGGTGTTGCAGAAACCATTGTTGGTGAGCTTTTGTGTTGTGGTGTGGGTATTGTTCAGTGTCTTGAATCTTTTGTTTTACGTCATTTGGTGATCACACCATCCGCAACACCAAGAAACTACCGAATGTTTCGTATCCACGAGTTGGCCAATAGGAGCCTTTGTTGCTTTTTTTTTAAATAGAAGTTTGTATACGGGCAGGGCAATGCTATCGTACAGACATATTCTTTACACAGATGAAGTTTTGGAAATAAAGCTTTATTCATATAATAATATTCCATTCTGTGATATAAAAATTAACAATATTACAATATTGCATTCTGTGCTATGTAAACTATTAACAATCAATCTTCTCTCCCATAAACAGTCAAGTAAGAAAACTCACACCTGCTTGGCACAAAAATCACCCACTGATGTGCGCACTATCTCATGGTGATTTTAACATATTATACTCTTGTTTTTTGCTTCTTTCTGGAATATCCTTGGAATAAAAGAGGATTGCTTGGGAAAGCCTGGTTTTCACTAGCGACATGAGCATAAGCAGAAGAATAAGAAATTGCGTTAAGTAAAAACGAACATTGGACATAAGCATAAGATTAATTAAGATTGATCCTTATGCTTACATCAGGTCCGTTTTCACTGGCTGTTATGCTTCTGTTTATGCTGCTAATGAAAACCAAGCTCAAGCTAATGCCTAAGGTGCACATCAGATGAATAAAATGTAGTTATAATAAATTGACTATGTGTATAGATCTGACTCTTCCAAATAGTTATCTTGTCATAATTTATGACATAGCAGCAAGATAATAGTCGCAATAAATAGAAAATAATGCCATGAAAGACACTATGCAGGTCTTATTCACTTTAAAATTAAACTGAAGGTAACTCATTTCTATCTTGAGATCACCATGTTGGTGACCACCTGCATGTTACAGTATAGCATGCAATGACTTCCTTTAAACACTTATTTATGACAGATCAGGCACATATAACAACCTTGGAGGTCTTCAGAAATGGCTTTTTGTGGGTGTGGTATGTACTTCTCAGGGCTGTCATTTAGACATTAATAGCTGGCAGCAGGTTATCATGGCCGGTAACTGAGGTGAAGATGGCTGGCAACTCAAGGTTTGAAAATGACGAAAGGGAAACCATCATGCAAAGCTATCTTGAGTTTTATGACCAAATATTTTCCTAGTTGTGTAGCTGGCAGCCTCAAAACTTATAACAGCCATGTAAACATACACATGTAATATCATGTTGTTGTCAACTGGATAAGCACCTAGTAAGCACCTGGTAATTGCATATTTTCCTTGTGTAGCTGGCAAACTCAAAGCTCTTTAACAGCCCTGGCTTCAACATGGGAATGGAAGCCCTGGCTGTAACATCTTGCAATTTAGCTGGTAACTGGCTGGTAAGCAGTAACCGGTCTTACAAAAAGACAACAGGATGGAAGTTTTTCTTTACTTTATGATCAACTACTTTCCTTGTGGAGCAGCTTCTTCAAAGCTTGGGGGGATGAATTGAGTCACCTACATGTATGGCTCATTTCTTAATAAAACAAGTTTAACTCTAATGATTTTCATGGTATTTTCTTGGGCTTAACTCTCAATGTAATCAATACACCTTCAGAGTCTATTAAATTAACTTCCATTGACTGGTTTGCAATCTATCATGTGACTACTCAAGCCGAATGTGGCTATGAGTTGATGCGCAGACATCCATGAATTTCTACCTCCATTGCCCTGTCTTGCTGCTTTGTAATCTTTGAAGGCATCTCCTGGAGCAGAGAAATCCTTCTGCAGGTATGTAGTTTTGGGTTGAACACACTGACACCACTGTATGTGCAACTTGATGAATATTGATTGTTACAATGTGGTGGATACAAGACGTGAAACAGTAGTTCCCACAAAGACACTGTTTAGCAGTATCCAGAAATACACAGAGAGACATTGGAATACATTCTGCAGAATATGAGCACCTAAAACAGAGGAAAAAGTTAGTTAGAGTACAGTGGAACCTCAAAGTTACAGAGTACCTTCAGATCAACCGTTTTATTGAAATTTTTCTTGGGCGTCAAAATAAAGTTTACAGAACGAATTTTCATCCAAAAAAAAATTATGGAAAAATAGTGAAAATTGACGAAGAAATGACGGTATAACATTTTGAACGGAGTTTGTTTATGAAGCGATATATTTTTCTAAGCGCTGTTTTCTCAAAGTTAATTTTTTGCTTGTAGGGGACACTTTAAAGAGTTACAACTCAATTGTTCAATTTTCCTCAAATTTGGACAGAAGCTAGGCTAATATATAAATAACAAAAACGTGTCGGCGAATTCCTTATTTCCGAAAACTTTTTCATCAAGAGCCATTTCCGTGCGATCACTCCGATTTTTTTCTCCCTTTTTCGAAAATATTTGTAAGTAAAATAAAATTTGTAAGTAGTAGTTATTAATGTAAGTTCAGTGAAATCAAATTCAATAAAGAGTGTAAAATACACAAAAAAATATAAAATATACAAAAAATACACAGTGTAAAAAAGACACTATAATATTCCTCGAGGGTGTCTTGCATATCTCTAACAATGAAGGGAGCAGAGAACTTTTCCAATCATTGCATCCAAGCATAAACATGAGTACTGTGACCAATATGGGGTTGCTTTCTTCAACCTGTTTATAATAAATTGGAAAAAAGAACAACCACAACAAAAGCATTTTACCTGTTCTTTTTTACAGCAATCCCGGCACATTCCTTTAAGGAAGGGACAGCTAATTTGCTAACAAAGTTCCAGTTGAGTTGATGAAGAAATGGGTTTTCAGACACGTCGATAGATTCCAGTCTAAGTTTAGATAAACTGTAGGGCAAAACTGTGAGTTGATTGTGACTTGCACTAAGAAAGCGTAAACTTGAAAGCTTTCCAATATTTACTGGCAGCATATGAATTTGGTTTCTATCAAGTTTGAGATGAACAAGGTTTTTGAAGTTGCAGAAAGCCACAGGTAACAGCTTGATTTCATTTTGGCTGAGATCCAAGAACCTCAAAGATGATTTTAAAACACCATTGCACAATGCAGCTGGAAATTCTCTGATTCTATTGCCATGGAAATTGAGTTGAGACAATGTTGAAAATCTTGCCATTCTGCATGGAATCTCCTTTATTTGGTTACCAGCAAGGTTTAAACATGTCAAACCTCTGATTTGTAAGATGCGCGCTTCAATCCGTAGTAGTCCACAATTGCTAATGGATAGCTTACTAAGTGAACTTGGAAAAGGTTTTCCAAGAGGATAATCACTGCGCCTTGTGATTACCATTTCAGTTTTGGGTTTCTCAATTTCTGATGCCTTTGCAGGAGTCAGACCTGACAGTTTGACCTTTTGCAGTTCTTTGTCGCCAAGTTTAAGAGTGGACAGGAATGATTTAAGACATGATGGATCAGCCTGCAAAGAAAAATTAATATCCAAGTTATGAATTAATATTGTATTTCTTTCAGGTCACGTGACTGTATGCCTCGTTCTCATACCCCTATATCTGAAAATTCTCCATCCAAAATACCAAAACCCAGTCATTTTAGGGGAGTGGCTGTATGGGTAGGCACGACACTCATATATTACAGCTTGTGTAAACACAATACAGGGGAGGTCAGTGATTAATTTTGATGCCTGATTTCCAGGTTTCCCTGGTTTTCTTAGGCAAGAAACCTTCTTCCACAGTCCTGGCAACAAAATACTGGGGTAACCCTTGCACAGGGAACCCAGGCTCACAACAAGAGTGTTCAATGCAAAAAATATAAGGATTTGTATGGGATTTTATCATGTTAAAAATTTTTTATGTGAAGTCAAACAAGAAAACCAGAGCTCACTAAAATGCCATTTAGCAGTCATCGAGAAACAATGGATAGATATCATTAAATTATAAGGTTTGATCACTTAAATGGTTGTTTATTTATAATTTTGATATTTTATTAAACTCAGGATTAATCCCATGCAAATCGTTATATTTTTGTTGTAGAGGATTCCTGTTGTGAGCTTGGACTCTCTGTAATCCAGTTCCTAATCCTAGTTAAAAGGACACTGTCACGAGGGTGCATGCATCAGTTTCTCGAATCTAAAGTGTCAATTTCAAAAAGGCGTCAACCAGTTACAGCAGCCATAGTGGAAAACGAAGAAACTCAACACCAATTTTGAAATCGACACTTCAACTTGAAATATTTAGGATAAGAAACGTTTCAAGTTTTCGACTTGAGAAACTGGTGCATGCGCCCCAGTGACAGTGTCCCTTAAATTTAGAAACCGAGTCAAGATCTGGCTGTGTGGGTCATCTGCGGTTCGACCTAACTTACAAAACAAGCAACATTTTGATTTCAAAATATTTCCGCCATCTTCCCAGAATGGGAATTGCCATTTATAGCCTTAGATGGAATACTACTACTGTACTATACAAAGGTTATGGCCAGGTTTAGATCTGAGAATAGGTTGGGGTCCTTTGGTCCCCTTGACATTTGTGGAGTATCTCCCTCTCAGTCTCACCCAAAGCAATTTGGTTAAGTAATACAGCAATTATTACCTTATCAATAAACAAATCGTGTGGAGGCTCCTTTAGACGAATTGTTGCTTTTCCTTTTTCAAGAAACTTGGAGAAGACTTGCTGAAGATTTTCTTTGACCTGGAATCGAACAAAATAGAGATGAATCATTTAATAAAGATGAACTTTCAAAAGACAATTTTGTCATTTTTACTTTTATTAAAGGCGTGGTAATTGCTAGGGAGTTTTGCACAAACCTTGTATTTTGTCCCCGTTCTCTCCTTAGCAGTGCAAACCAAAAGGAAAACAGTCTTTTCCGCCATCGCGCCAACAAGTTTTGAAGATTCTTTGCGTCCAATCGCCAAAGAAGCGCGTGCAGGTTTGTTTGTGTTTCGCTTGCTTAACGAAGGAGCTAGTCGATTTACAATTGAAACTTCGCAATTAAGGCGCATTTTGCTGTCTCATTGAGCACTAAAAAGTAAACTTTTGAGGATCGTTTGCCTTTCTTGCCGCCATAGTTTGATTGTACTCACGTGATCAATTCAAACCAATCATTGACGGAGAATTATCATTGAGCCCGCGATACCAAAGCGAAAGGGAGTTGTCTTGTAAATGGTTAGTATTCCATGTAAATTGATTGTAAAACTGATTTGCTGTGACAATCTTTATAATCTGTATAATAGGGAGTTTTTGCCACATTTTCACTATAAAATAGAGGGAAATGGCAGGTATTTCAACGCAAAGTACCGTGTCTGTTCAGATTACAAGCTCAATGACTTCTTTTACATCAGAAAAGAGGCTACAAAGAAGCGAAACGATCTCTACTTTAAAGGTATTTTAGCTAATAAACTTGTGTTTTATTGTTTTCGTAGTTTTAATTAAAATTTGTGATTTTCTTTCTTTTTTTTTATGGATATCTGCCATTCTAACATTTTTTATTGAACTTTATTTAATCGATCACTTGCCTAGCAGACTGTCTGAATATCTATCAAGAGAACGACTGTTAGTTTATTATTTTACTGTATTATACATGCAGTAATGATAAACTAACAGTCGTTAATTTAATTTAAATTAATTAATGATCTCTAGGCCAAACATTCCTACAGTGTAATCGATGAATCAATCAACCATCCAATCAATCAGTCAATACAATATAATATAATACAATATCCTTAATTAGTTTTCCCAAATGGGATCTTCCAGTCAGTCCATCAGTGTCAGTCAGTCAGTCCATCAGTGTCAGTCAGTCAGTCAGTTAGTCAGTCCATCAGTGTCAGTCAGTCAGTCAGTCAGTTAGTCAGTCCATCAGTGTCAGTCAGTCAGTCAGTCAGTTCATCAGTGTCAGTCAGTCAGTTAGTCAGTCCATCAGTGTCAGTCAATCTGTCAGTCAGTCCATCAGTGTCAGTCAGTCAGTCAGTCCATCAGTGTCAGTCAGTCAGTCAGTCCATCAGTGTCAGTCAGTCAGTCAGTCAGTTAGTCAGTCCATCAGTGTCAGTCAGTCAGTCAGTCAAATGAATATAATGAAAATTATGAAACAAAAAAAAATTTTCCAAGCAAGTTGATTAGGTGAATAAGCCGTGGTCGAAAGAAAACTGACATTTTGAGCACTAGCCCTCTATCAGAGTGAATCAAAACATCAAAGATCAAAGTTTTGGGAGTCAGTCAGTTTATTTTTCAATCAATCTATCAATATTATTACTCTCAGTCATTCATTCATTCATTCATTCATTTACCAGACAGTCAGTGAAACCAATCAATTTTTCATTCAATCAATCAATAATATTGATCAATTGGTCAATGAATGAATGAATGAATGAATCAATCAATCAATCAATCAATCACTCAAACTTACTTTTTTGTTTTAGGGGAAACTAGAATTAATCACCGGATGTTCAGCAGTGACAATGGAAGTTCAGTTACTGGACAGAGAAGGGAAGCTTTTGTGTATCCTCAACAATGAAGATGCATTACTGGGTGCTTATCCAGTTGATGACAACATGAGATTACACGTATGTTTACAGGGATATCATTATATTAGCTATTAATGTTGCAAAGACTGTGACAAGTGATAATTTTTTTGTTGAATCCATCTCAAGGTTGTGGACAAAGATCCTACAAAAAAGGCAGGACAGTTTGAAGATTTATCAGCTGTAGAAAAATACGAGATGGACACAGAGGACTATGCAAAGAGAACTGGTAAGTCACAAACTTTAACTCACTTTACCAGCTTGTGCAAATACATTGTTTGATGTGTAGGTGCAGCAGACCGATGTTGATTAGCATGTCAGTGGCTTGAGTCCTTGTTTTTGTCATATGATAGTACTGTTTTGTTAGATGAGAACTTTACTTAGCATTGTCTCTCTCCACCCAGGTGTATAAATTGGCACCAGTGAGTCATATACAACTCCTGACAAATTGCTGGGGCACAAATGTAACCCTACAAATTAAAATAACAATAGACTAGCATCCTATCTAGAGGGGAATAACTAACTACCCATTTGCGGATCCAGGTAATGTATAGGTTAGGGGCAGGGGTGGAATGTTAGAGACTGTGACCTTAGAAGTCCAATATACCGACCACTTGGCTTCAATGCATTCACCTCTCTATAGACAGGATTGAAATAATTTTGCTCCGACCTGTAGATTCAGTCAGAGCCTTCAAAGAGAGAAACAAGCTTGGCCAGTTTAAGGAGAAAACTCCAGAGGAGATCCAGCAAGAGAAAGAAAGAGCACAAAAAGAAGAAGAAACTGCTAAAGCAATCACTGTTGGATCTCGCTGCGAGGTCACTGTTGCTAATGCCCCACCCAGGAGGGGCGTGGTTATGTTTGTAGGTATGTGCATATAAGGTCAGGGCTGTCATTAAGCTCAATAGCAGTCACGTGGTTGTAGGCTGGAGGTATATGAAAGGGTAGGGATTTCATGAGTTGAAGTATATGAAAGGGTAAGGATTTCACAAAGTATAGGAAAAGGTAGGGAAAACACGAGTTGAAGTATAAACAGGTTAGGGATAACTGCCATTTAAGTATTATAAAAAGGGCCATTTAAAATATACCAAACAGACACACTTAAAGGCTATATGAAAGGGGTACCACTTTCAATCAAAGGACTGCCAGCTTCCAATGACAGCCCTGTAAGGTGTCTTCAGTTACCTGTTCACTTTGTTAGAGATTGAACTGGAATTCTAGGTAGGATATTTTTTAAATGTCAACTTGAGAGAAACTGCAAACTGTTGAACAAGTCAGGATAGTACAGCTTGATAGCTTTCATTTAAATGGTCACACTTAATTTACTCTTCAAAAGATTTACGATTTTTAAATTGGAAAAAAAAAATGAAAAAAAAAAAATTAAAAAAATAAAAAAAACTTGTCGTTAATTTTGTAAGAATATCAACCAGACTCAAACTTTGGAACTGAAATTATGATAAAGCCAAGATTTAATTTTCTCATGTCATGAGTGTGGAACAAAGAAAAAAAATCTAAATCCCTAACAGAAATTGCAACACCGGTCGACTCGGGCAACACGGGTTTGGCGATTCATATTTGGTTTCTTTGTCCCACATGTCTTGTGACATAAAATTATGATGTTGATATGCAACTTATTAAAGGTTTAATTGTGTTAGGGGAGGGCACAAAAGCGCAAGAAACTTAGTTAACAAAACTTGAAATTGTTCCATCCAAACCAGCACTCAGGGTTTTAAAATAACTGAGGGTGAAGGTGCTGTCTTTGCTATGACATCTGCAAATGGTTAGACCTTCCAAGGCTCGGTTGACCACATAGAAATGGCAGCGTGTCTCCGATGAGGGTGTAAAAGAACCACTGAGGACATAACTTACAATACTCTGTCTGTGACCACCCTCAGTGCCATACATTGTTTGTTCATGGGTGGGGTGGGGAGATGAGATCAACAATGGACAGAGAGTGGCTGTCTGAGACGCCTTCATAAGCTGACGTCCAATCTCATTCTTAGAAGTGTATCAAAAGCACCTTATGACATGTGATATATGCGCTATATAAGTCTCTTCCTTCTCTTTTATTCCAGGACAAACAGACTTCAAACCAGGCTGGTGGGTTGGTGTTAAGTATGATGAACCTTTTGGTAAAAATGATGGCAGGTAATGAGACCATTCCTTATTGCACTAAAAAAATCTTGTTTTGTATAAGGGTAAATTATCACATGACCTGTCTGGCCCCATTGTCTGAAACTTACGGCACTTACCAGCTAAACTAGCCAGCTAGGCGGTTCAATTGATAAATAGTATGGGATTATTTTTTTTAACGGTTTTCCAGACCGGTCAATTGTAAATATCATACACAAATTTGATGGACTCAAAGGAACAGGTCTTCAAAATGGTGGATTTTGTTTATGAACAGACCAGTCTGGCTGGCTGTAATTGCTACAATCGCTGGAGAGTGGTTACCGATATGATCGCTACAATCGCTGAACATTTTTCTTTTATTGATCACAGCAATTGTACATAGCATATGAAAACCAGGCTTGATTAATAAAGAATATCTTTAGAATATGTTGATTGAAGTGATGGTGTTTGTATCTCTCTTTTAGTGTTGCCGGAAAGCGTTATTTCACATGCCCAGCAAAGTATGGTGGATTTATTAAACCCAAGGATGTCACTGTTGGAGATTTCCCAGAGGAAGACTTGGGATTTGAAGACGATGAAATGTGAAAAAATATAACTTGAGGATATTATGATGGACAACTTAAGAGTGGTAGTTCTCTTGATCAGCTATTTATTTGTTAAGTTTTTATATTTGGTACTTTTAGTTAAATACAAAATGAAAAAAATAACAACTATGAATTTCAGAGAAAGAAAAGAAGAAATGAAAGAATGGTTGTTTATATTCCCGCCCCTGAAATTACAGTTGAAGTGCTAATAATTATGAACATTAAAGGGAAGTCTAGGTCTATGGAGGTCCACAAGTTTATCAGTCTTTGACTGTAATGTGTTTTAACCTCGTTAAATAAATTTATTATTATTATTATTATTATTATTAAAGAGGCAGAATTGTGTGACTGTATTGTGGCCGTCTATGTTATAGACTGCTAGCAGTCCCTCTCTGGATAGTAGGGGTATAGAATGATAAATTCGAGACTTTGCGAGACCCTTGTTTAAAAATTTGAGACCGAGCTTTAGCGTTTCTATCAAATCCAAGCCCGAGACTTTACCTCTAAAAGATCCAAGCCCAAGACTCCAATTGCTGAAAAATGTCGGGCTGATAGTACTAAAACAGCCTAAAACATGACTTAAATCTCAAACGGACGCTGAGATTTACGAGATCCAAATTATCAAAATTCGAGACTTCGAAAATTATAGCGGAGATTCCGAGACTCCAATTTCATATGCCGAGAATTCGAGACTCAGTGAATATTTTCCGAGACGCATCATTTCAGATAGACCATTCTATACCCTTGATAGTCGAGCGGGAGAGCAAATACGCGATCGGCGACCCAAGAGGTGAGCGAGCGAAAGTAATAAAAAAAAATCATTGTGATAAGCTCGCCTGCTCGATTGACTGTAAAGGGGCAGCTAGCAGTCTATGTTACAGAGGTAAAGCTTGTCTGAATGTTGGTCTCTCTGGGCCCAAGCAAAATGTTGTATAACATTATTTGCTCAAAAGAACACTGCTGCACTTACTAAATCCTTCAACTTTCTAGTGTGGAGCTTATTTGGGGGTGGTGCCTATTAAAAATTCATTGAACACACAAATATTATGTTTTTGGGTGAAACTTAAAAAAAAATTCCAAAAGGAAAGAAAAGCACTATCCAGTTTCTCGAATCGAAACTTAAGTTTAGCCTAATATTTTTCAAGTTGAAGTGTCAATTTCAAGAATGGCGTTGAGTTTCTCCATTTTCCACCGTGACCACTGTCACCTGTTGACATCATTTTGAAATTGACACTTCAAAGGACCACTTTGCACTTGGTCATTTCTGTCTACTACCCCATTAATTTTTTATGTCGCCTTTTGTGAGGGCGGGGCAAGTGATTTGAACCAGTGCTGTGTTGTCTTTAGGAGGTGCACATAAAAACAATTGTACTATTTTGCTGAAGGATTGCACCTGTCAAAATATTCCACCTTTTTATTTTATTTGTTCTTTTTTTATCAAGTGGCAATGGATCACATGCGATTCAACTAGGCAATACCAGCCATTGCAGGAAAATTTGCTACAGTAATTAGTGGCATTGCTCCTGATTGATTTAATAAGACACCCTGATTGGAGCAATCATGATAATGTTGCATGACTTGTTTGGACCACTTATTGTAACTAAAAAAATCCAAAGCAAGATATGTTGACTATTGTTGAAAAAACCTTTAGACTTGGTTGAGCACTGCTAATATATTTTCACACAAAACAGTAACACTGCAGAAACTTTAACTATAAAGCAATCAACACTCTTATAATCCTTAAAAAATATATCTGTAAGCACGAACAGGGTTTGTACTCTTTTCAGATTTTAAAATTCCATGACTTTCCATGACCTTTTCAAATTTTTCATGACCAAGAATTCAACAGTTGTTTTCAAAATTTTATCAAAATGATCATTTTTTTAAAATTTTTCATGTTGCCAAGTATTATTCCCACAGCGTATGCTACCTTAGTGATTTTGTACCATGAACATAATTTTCCACGACTTTCCATGACCCACACTTAAATTCCATGACCAGACCTGGAAATTAAATTATACACTTCCATGACTTTCCAGGTTTTTCCATGACCGTACGAACCCTGACGAATAAAGAATGTTATAATTATTTTTAGTTTTATCAAAATCTTTGTAATTTTAGGGTTTTTGAAAGCCGATTTCCTGAAGAATATTTGACACATTAAACTAATGTTTACACTGACTACCAAGTGTGGCGATGTGCTTTCAGTTTGTTTATTTATAAGTAGTTTATTGTTTGATTTATGCGAATAAAGCAAAATATAAACAATGATGTCAACAAAGATTTCCCTATATCTAGGTCTCTATGGCATCAAAGGAGTTGAACTGTCTGAAATGGGGTGTTTTGCCTCTTGGCCTAAGTGCATATCATGTTAAGCCCATGCTGAAGATATGCCAAGATGCTTAGGATAATGCTGAATCATATGGCTCTAAGAACCATCTTGTGAATACAAAACAATGTAAGGTTAAGTCCACAGATTGGTTTTAATTATTTTTTCCATTGAAGTCAAAGAATTGAAGAGTAAAACAGCTTTAAAATGGGCGACCCCATAGCTGTCCAAACGATGTCTGTGATTGGCAAACAATACAATTATTGATATATCACCTGAACAATGCCCCTATTCCTAATCCCTATCCCAGCAGGACAAATCTAATGTTTTCTTAGTGAATCACAGACATCGTTTGGACAAGTGCTGGACTACTCTTTAAAATGACCAAAACATCTTAGCATAACATAAATATGCATTGTGTGAAATGAGAATGATTGTCTAGATAACTGAATGACCTAATACACTACGGAATTAGAAAAAAGTTTACATCTGAGTGATTGGTTCAAAATTTGCAAAATTGTCCCCATGTACTATATCTGGTTCAACACTGTGTATTAACGAGATAAAAAGGCACAGATTCACAACAAAGATCTTTGGCGTAACCTACATGGAATGCAGCCTGGCCTTCTGGTCTTATGGTATAGTTTTTTGGCATAAAAGGGAGAATATTTTTGGGGTTACATCTGAAAATAAGGTATCAATGACAAATTATACCTTCTGGTCTAAATTTGGATTAAGATTTCAACCTTCCAGGTTGAGTACAGGACCGGTACACAACCAAAGGTAGACTGTTTTTTCGTAGACATGCACCACAGTTGCTGTTAACGAAAAAAGTCTTTGAATTGAGCCCACGTGAAGTATGTGTGAAACCATAAAGGTCATCGCACATGATCACATTCCTAAAGCGCTTAAGCCACAAAAATAATGGCGGGCCATTCCGTAAACAGCAAGGGAAGAACTTTTATTCGTGGAACAAGGATGTAGTAAATCGGAGGCTTTCTCCTATTCTTGTTCCACGAATAAAAGTTCTTCCCTTGCTGTTTATGGAATAGCCCGCCATTATTTCTGTGGCTTAAGTGCTTTAGGAATGTGATCATGTGCAATGACCTTTATGGTTTCACTCATACTTCACGTGGGCTCAATTCAAAGACTTTTTTCGTAAACGGCAACTGTGGCGCACGTCTACGAAAAAACAGTCTACCTATTTCGGTAGTACAGACCACCAATTTCTGCTGTGCCTTAGCACTTTCAAGTCACCAGTTGTTTTAAAAACAAGCTTAAAAGTTATTGGCATGTCCTCCTAGCATTCCACTCCAAACTTGTCAAAGTTCCTTGTAATCACGCCCAATTGCAAATGAACTGTTCCCATAGCAATTGTCCTTAGTTTATATCTGTCTGCACCAGTGTAAATAGCATCTGAAGTTTTCAGCTGAGGAGCTCCGCCAACAAAAAAGCTCCGAAGTTGTTCAAATTTTCCCGAGCTCAGAGGCCTCCATGTCACGCAATCCACGCTGTGAGTCCCAGGGGAGGTCGGAACATGACAATATCCATAACCATAAACCTCGTTTCTTCCGTACGAATCCTGATGCCACACTTGAAAGTGGAATTTAGGCCATCCTTTGAGTCCTTTGGTAGCGAAATGCAAGTCTATAGGATGACACCACCTTGCACATTCCTCATTTTGCGGATTGTCAACTTGTGTTTGGCCTTCTTTTTGCCCGGCTAAAAGTTTCCACAAGCCGTCAACGTGCACGGACCATTTGCAGTATAGATTATGCGAGGGAAAGCCACTTGCGCCGATAATTTCGCCAATAACATGAACTTCCGCCATTATTTACAAACCGTTCACAAACACAAATCTTTCTGAACGGAAAAATCCAAACATGGCGGGCTTCATTCTGCGCATGTAAAAACTGAGCCCGCGATAGTTTGAACAAAACAAGATGGCGGCAAAAGTTGAAATTTCTTCAATTCGCTAAAAAAACCGTTTGTTGTTAGCTTATAAAACAGATTTAGTCTGAAACTGAAAACTGTTCCCAAAATTACTCAGGCAGGAGTCTTTTTTACTGTCTTTTGGAACTTATCCTTGACTGCAATAATTGAAAGTTCTGTAAAAAAAGAAAAAAACAAGTAAGCTTAAGCTTACTTATATTTCATTTATAGTACCACACCAGAAGTAATAGATAAGCTTATAAAGGACGCAGTGGGCAAAAATGAGTGAGAAAAACAGAAACGTGAGCGATGCAAGACCGCTATGCAAGTATGGAACAAAGTGTTATCGTAAGAATCCAGCTCATTTTGAGGAATATCGGCATCCAGGTAAGCTTAAGCTGAAAGTTATACAATATTTAAACAAATATATATATATATATATATATATATATATATATATATATATATATATATATATATATATATATATATATATATATATATATATATATATATATATATATATATAATTTTAATTTAGCTTATATTATATTATATTTTATTTTATATTTTATTTTAATTTAGCTTATGTTTTTCTTTATTGAATGAAGTCTGTACATGTATGGAATTCTAAAGTGATCGATCATTCATAAATGAAAACTATTCAGAATCATTTAAATAGTGCTTAATACGCATGCAAATCATAATTCTCATGAAAATGGTTTTGTTTATTTGTTGTCCTCGAGGCTCCCTTAGCTTGCAATGCAGGTGGCTTGTTTTGTTTTATATCAGGTGTTTGTGTTTAGCAGCCGTCTTGGATTCACAACAAAACGGGGACAATTGGGACGAGTGAAAGACGGCGGGAAGGGGACAAGGAAGGGAGGGAAAAAACCTTCACTCACCTTTCTGCCTGACTCCCAATCCCTTCTTCATTCTTTTGCACAAGTCGCCCCAAGCCTCTTATGATTTTCTAATCCAAGATGGTGGCTTATAAATCCTGCACTGCCGGTTTTAGGCTCCGTCATTGTTGTAGACTTGATGTTATTACACTTGTAGCTAATTGCTCCCTCCAAGAAAAAAAATCAACACCTTATATTGATGTCTTTAATTCCTTTTAAAAAATGTAAAGCACCATGGCCACAGTTCAAATATCATAACCCACACCTCCAGAACACCTTTCCTGATAAATCTGAATTTTTAGTAAAACATAAGATCATTAGATGGTGGCTTAAAGGGGCTAAATTGCCAGCTATTTTTAGTATCACTTTGAAAAGCCAAAAAACAATTTAAATTTGTTTCAATGGAAACCTACAAAAATACTCTACGGCTGCACAGAAACTAGTATTCATTATCTTTGGCTGTGAATAGCCACAATGGAAATGGATTGCAACTTGAAAAAAATTGGCCAATTTTTGAAGTTCCTCCCAAGTGTTGTAAAAAAATTGCAGAAAAACATATTATGGTTTGTTCTTTTTTGAATAAATCATTTGATATTTTCTTCTTGGTGTTCTAAGAACAATTTTATGTTTGAGCAAAGGTACCTTGTCAACTATTTGGTGTATTTTGACCAAAACATGTTGCTGAATCTGTGTGACAAAGCCCCCATTAATTGAGTTATTTTGCTGTGTTCCTAAACTATTTTAAATTAACACAGGTTATGACTCTGACACTGATGATGACAATGAAGATCTAGAGAAATCCCCTCCTGCCAAGCGACAGAAACTGGAAAGTAGTGCGACTGCAAGTGGGCCATCGTCATCTTCAGCATCCAGCAATCCCACCAGCATGGATAACAGTTGCATACCTTTCTTGCTGACCAAAGTCCGTGGAATCCCTTCCGAATTCAACACAAGAAATATGGCAATCAGCATTAAAGGTAAACCCATTGATGTGCACAAGTTAGTAAGGGATTTTTTCCCTAGCTATATGGCTTGACACTTTAATAAAGTTTCTATTTATCTATCTACCATACACCTGGCTCGAAATTAAAGGGAACCTCCATTGTTATAACAAATTGACGTTAAATTGTTGGAAATAAAGTCTAAATTAAATTTTTTAAAAAACAGGTGCAAATATAATTTTAGTGTACAAAAAAATGGATATGAATATCGCCTATTTTCGCTTTTAATTTTCCCGTGCGCCGCCATTTTGAATATTTATGACGTGTTACAGTTGTCTAATTGTTGCATACAAAAGAACTTTGATTCTTAAAAATAACAGCAACTGTAACTCATCATAAATATTCAAAATGGCAGTGAGCAGAAAAATTTAAAAGCGAAAATAGGCGATATTTATATCCATTTTATTTGTACACTAAAATTATATTTGCTCCTGTTGTTTTAAAAATTTTAAATTTCGACTTTATTTCCAACAATTTAACGTCAATTTGTTCTGACAATGGAGGTTCCCTCTAAAAAAAATTTCAATCGCAATTTGCGATTAATTCCTAAAATTTAGTCACAAATTTGAAAATTTTAGTCGCAAAAAAAAATAAATAAATAAATAAATAACTACTACTACCCTAACTGGAAATGAGAAACGAGACATTTCTGAGAAAGTCTGAAAAAGTGTGCCCGTGATACACTACTTGGAAACCGCATTAATGGAGCATGAAATCGACGATTAAGTCACACAACATTCAATGTGAATTTTGCAGGATTTTTCAGATAAAATTACAACTACCAGTAAAAAGTAAAACACAAGACTGTTGAATATAATTCCTTTGGGCCGTAAAACTGTCGCAAAATCGCGACTTATAGACAACTTTTAGTCGCAAAAGCAAAATTTATTGTTAACTGTCATGGTCCTTTTTATAGATATTCTTTCAAATCAGATGGGTGACCTTGAGGCCTCAGCACAGGTAATGTTAATGCTGTAATTTACTTGAGCCCCAATATCAACTTGGAAATTCTCCTCTCTGGTCTCCTTATATTTCTCCTGGAACTTTTTGGGAGAAGCTGTTTATTAGCCTGTGACAGCCGCTTCCTCCCCTCAGAAAAAAATCGGGGAGAGAAGCGTCTGTGTAACGCCGTCGCTAATCTTGCTCCTCGCTCCGGGTGACTTTCCCGGAATGCTGGGGACGTATCATGATTGGTTGTTATTGTAATCCTATTACGTAGGTCATTTACCGTGTCTTCATTGGTTAATCGGTCATTTCTGAGAATTTAGCGCGACTTCCGACAACCTTGCGGGAAAATTCACACACAGGAAACGTTGATAGAAAATTTATTCGGGCTATTCGAAGCAAAATGTAAAGCAAATTCCCGATAATGTTTGCTGGCTCGATCGCAGGAAATAGCAAGGGTTGACAGGCAGCACACTCTACCGGTGTGAAACATTTGAAAACCTTTTATATTTTCTTCTAACAAGTATATTTTGTGTTAAATAGAGGTGGCAGGCCTGTACGACTTTTACAAAATATTGTTAAATACCGTTTGCCACCTATATATGTATTTTAATGGGTATCATTTACTTGGTTTTGGAGTTTAGTGTTCACTGAAAAAGTCGCGTGTAACGGACTAGAGGTCAACTGTGTTATGTCTGTAATGTTTTCCTGTATTTTTTTCTTTAAGTATTTGACCTCTTATAACATCCCTTTTCTTTTGCTTTTGCGGTTAGTGGGTTGTTTTCTGTTGATTTTTAACACAGAGGGTTCAACATTTCTAGTTTTTTCTCTCTTTGTAGTGATAGGATCGGAAAAGATATGTTGACCGTTTATTGTGTTTCCTGCTATTTTTTATCACGCTGGGCCCAGCTATTTTTGTTTGTCGTTGCAGGAGTATGTCACGGTGAACTAAATCCAAGGTTAGCAGAGAGAGATAGTTTTTTAAGCTTTAGTGGGATAACCCAAGGATTTAAGATAAGCGACTTGATCTTCTTCCATCAACGTTTTTAGCGGTGATATGATGACAATTTTGCTGCTTCCAAGCGGTCGTTCGAAGACTTCATCAGCCACGATCGGAGCAGCATAAAAGATAAGCGACTTCCCATACCCGGTAGGGAGACTTGCATATACATCTTTTCCCTTCAAAAGTGCTTTCAAACATTCTTCTTGTTCTGGATAGAGTGAAGGAATCTTGAAACTCTCACAAACACTTGCAATCGCCCGATGAAAATTTGCGTGATCCGACACGTTCGATGCCATTGTGAAACTGAAATTCGAGAGTCCGTTATTTTGGTCAACGGAAATTACTAAATTTTGATTTATGCAAAATTATTCCGGAGCAAGATTAGCGACGGCGTTACACAGACGCTTCTCTCCCCGATTTTTTTCTGAGGGGAGGAAGCGGCTGTCACAGGCTACTGTTTATTAACATGACAACACAATACTTGTAACTCTGGAACCCAGGGGAAGGGAGGGAGTGGGGAGGTGGGGGGGGAGGTACTCTCTTATATATATAAAGCTACATGTATATGGGTACTGGGTATGGGTATATGGTTTTCAAGCACTTAAGTGTGGGATATAGGACCCACAGAAATCATAAATCATAGAGTTTTGGTCTAAAGTAAGGTATCATTTACTGACTGAGAAACTGATAATTGGTATGAAGAAGTCTAGAGAAGGAATTGAAATGAAAGAGCTAGCTTAATACATATTAACTAGTTTGGGATAGGGTAGGGGTTTTTGGTGTCTAGGTTAGAAACTTGCAGCTTAACATGTTTGGTCTGGTATGGGGTAAAAGCCTGTGGGGGGAATTCCAATATGAAAATGAAGGGGGTGCTCATTGTAGTATCCCTGTCTTGAGTAGCAAAACGTGAAAAAATGCAGGGAAATAATGACTTTAATTTGCAAACGGTTTTTTCCGCTAAGCACAGCAAAAGATCCAACAAAAGATGTGACGTGACATCGGCTGTGTAGCTGCGTGATAAACAAAGCCTCACTTTGGTTTCAAAATTGCTAAGATCCCAGATGTTGTGTGACATCATACGCGCATGTTTAGCAATGTCATACGTACCTGCAAGTTAGCCTTGTGTGACGCACAGACACACATGTATGGATGCATGCCTGCGAAACATTCTGCTAGCCATGACCATTAAAAATGACGGGCATAGATTCTCTGAGTATGGGGCTCTGCAAGCGGGCCTTTAACCTGTGACAGCTCCGCTATGAACTGTGAAAAAAAAATGTACAGTAGTTTTAAAAATGTAGTTAGTTGGTAAGATTATTCATGTTTTATGTATTATATTATGTATTGTATTATTTATTTTATTTTATAATAAACATTTCACAAATTGCGGGTCATAGTTGGTACTCATGTACTCTTCAAAAAAAAAAGCTCCACTATGAACTCTCGTTTATTTTTATTATTCCAGTTCAACTACATGTTTGACATACCTTGGTTGGTTGAACAGTATCCTAAAGATAAAAGGTAACATGCACTGGAGATGCTTTATATTATAGCGCTCCCACTGTAGTTCTGTTAAACCCCTCCCTGTCTCCTCTAAAATGTTCTTTATTTAGCCCACACCTGATTATTTACTACTAACAATAACATTGAAGGGCTGGACAAATCATTCTGTTGCTAAAATAAATATCAATCAATTGGTGTTATATTGTTAGTTGAAGTACACAATGTATGTCATTATACATTTAAACTGAACTTTAGGTATTCTTGCAAACACTAGCTACTGATAACCAAACACATGTAATTTAAAGTCATGTTGTTTGTGTTTTTCATGTGCTGAGGGTTGATGCAAGATTCTTGTTCATGGTGTGCGAATGGCTATTACATTGTATTCTTTCTTTGAGGAATAAATACATCGTTTTCTTGAAATCCTTTTCAAGTTTGCATATTCCGGAACTCCTTGTTTCTCGATCCCCAATTCTCAAACCTAGATTTTCGATCCTTGAAACTTGAGTCACTCATTTTGAGACCTGGGGATCAAGTTTGAAGGATTGAGTCTAGACTGTCACCTTACATTTGAGTGGTACTCTTATGTGCATGTACATTTAATAAAGATCCAATCATACCAAAAGATCCTGGGCACTGCTCTAAAGACATTTTTGGCCTGAATATTATAGGATGCTTATACTAGTCAGAATGTTATCTTTTTCCTTTTTTAGAGTGAAAATACATGATATTTTTAAGGCCTGATTGGATCTCTATAAACTTAAGTTACTTTAACTTCCATAAAGTATCAGCTCAAAAACACAATTTGTAAGTAAAAAGTGTCAACACTCAACATAAGGTGGTTATGCCATAATGTAGCCCAACAACAATCTTAGTCAATTGCTGAAAGGCCAAAATAGAACTTGACAACCAAGTTGATGCTCAATATTGGCCACTGTAACTTTTGAATGTCTTTACAGTGGTCAATTTTATTCTAAATTAAATATGAACTTAGTTGAAACCATTTTTAATTTTTCAATTCCCCGTTGATGCACCTTCAGCTTCAAGAAATTTAATATGTGATATTGCATTTGATTGGCTCATTGCCCACCCCCATTCCCCCCCCCCACCCCCCTAAAAAAATGAAATGAAAGCAATACAGGCCGGCAAAGAGAAAAAGGAAGTGCAATCATTATAATAATTACCTGGGGTATAATACAAAGCTTTTCAGGCAGATGTCTTTTTTAAAATAATGATAAATTGTTCTGTCTCTGCAATATTTCCTATTTCTCTACTAAGGTCCAAACCTTTGCTTATTGTTCATGGAAATAAGAGAGAAACCAATGCTGAACTTCATAGAGAGGCTGAACCATATCCAAATATCAAACTGTTTGGTGTGAGTAGTGTTTACGTGGTGCAGGTGTTGTTGTTGTCTTTTTTACGAGGTATTATGAAGAGGCCATTTATGCCACTACTCTTATCTCTGGTTTCTGAACATGAAGCTCAACTGGGCCGGGACTCCATGGATAGGCGAATGATTCTTAAGTGAAAGCAAAGACAACAGGCTTCTTGAAAGTGAGGCCAAAGTCACAGTAAGGCCACGATTGATTGAAGAGTGTTCTCCTTTGTCAAATACAATTGGTTTGTTGGTACTTACTATCTAGTTTAACGATTTCACTCCCAGTGTCAATTATGGAGACACGTAGTGCAGTTCTCACTTTTGAGTCTGTTGATGAAATCCTATGGTGTGACCATTCAAATGAAACCTCTTCAGCAGTAGTTTTGCATGGTACCATTTGTTCTAACTTTTGAGTCTGTGGACAAAATGCTATGGTATGACCATTCAAATGAAACCTCTTCAGCAGTACTTTTGCATGGTACCATTTGTTCTAACTTTTGAGTCTGTGGATGAAATCCTATGGTGTGACCATTCAAATGAAACCTCTTCAGCAGTACTTTTGCATGGTACCATTTGTTCTAACTTTTGAGTGTGTAGATGAAATCCTATGGTGCGACCATTCAAATGAAACCTCTTCAGCAGTATTTTTACATGGTACCATCTGTTTCTCAATATTTGACAAAAATGAAGTTGAGGATTTTTCTTGAATTTTGATTTTTGGCACTCACGGGAGTTGAAGGGTTAATAATACACCTGGGTGAAGAGAGACCAGGGCCCGTAGCCAGTATGAGGCAAACTGAGGCACTTGCCTCTGCAGTCATGTTTTCTTTTTTTTGTGGGGGAAAGTAAGATGTTTTTTTTTTTGGAAGGAGAAAGTAAGACACTACCAGCAAATAACCATGGATATTGTCTCAGTCCTTATTTTTTTCAATGTCTCACTGTTGGTAATATCATGTCTAAGTCATCAACATCAACAGTAGTACCATAAATGGCTTGAACCACTGATCTCTATCCAAATCAAAATAACAACATGAAAACCACCAAGAATACATGTACCATTCCCCCACTGTGGGGGTATAACTATGCGATTGTCTAAACTAACTTAATGTCCGTGTTTGTTGTAATATCTTTACAGGCCAGGTTAGAAGCATTTGGAACACATCATAGGTTGGTGCTTTGCAATTTGAACAGTTAAATCTTAATACATTTATACATTTTATGAATTACCAACAGTTTAGAGATTACATGGTTTGCCTACTTAATTGTCAACCTAGACCAACCTATAGTAACTGTAAGTTGCTTTGAGGGCTTTTCAGGAAAAAAAATATTATGAAATTTATTTAAATAAATTGTAATTAGCTAGAGGTGAAATCAATGTATGAACATTATCCTTTAAAAGTTATTTTAATTATAGGCTACAATAAATTCCAGCTATCTTGCCAGAACTAGTAGTCCTGTAAGTTGAACCTTTAGAAACAATTTCTTTTCAGGTCTTTCTTTCCCGCACTACAGTATGTTTTTTCTGTTATATATTCATTGATTGTTAGTTCATTATAAGATTTGATTTGGTCAGATACAATAACATTGTACTATCAACAAACCTTATAGCAAATTATGTACATTGACAAGTTCTGTTTTTCAGCAAAATGATGTTCCTGTTGTATAAGGAAGGACTAAGAGTGGTTATCACTACAGCAAACCTGATAGCTATGGACTGGGATCAGAAAACTCAAGGGTAAAGTTCTTGTCTGCACAGCTGGTGGTGTTATTTGTGTGGGAGCCAAGTTTGATCAGCTGAACCATATATTTCAAATTTTCGACACTTTTCAACATTAACGTTTTCCGTTATTTATTGTGTCACAAGTGCCACACAGTTTTTTGAACTTTTTTGTTCAACTATTTTGCCCATACATGTAAAGACCTGGGCAAACCAGTCCAACATCACAATTGAACTCATTTGGTTATGCTGTCAGTGAATTTATAATGTAATGAATCTTGTGTTGAATAAATTCAACATTGGGTGAATTCAGCATAATTCAAGATTGTTGACTTCAATTTTGTTCCATACTGCTTTGTGGTGCCCCTTTTCTCTTAAGGTCCATCAAGTGTGTAACCTCTGCAAGTGTGCTTGCAAAAGCTGGACAAAAGCTGCAGGATGAATTAGTGTTTCTCTTCTTGCGCTCCCTCATCTCATCCCAATCCTCCTGCTTCTTTTGAATTAGATTATTTCAAGAGAGAAACATCCTGCAAGCAGCGCAATTTTGTTCTAGGATGTCACACAGTGTTGAACATGCCACAGACTCACAGGGTAGCCAAAAAAGTTGAACAGATCCTGGTTCAATATTATTCTACTTGAAACTTTGTTGAATTCAACATATTGAACTAATTTGGACCCACTGCTAAAAATGCTGTAAAGTGAATCAAGAGAAAGTGAGTTGGAATCATTTTTTACTGCACAGCTTTACTCCTCACTGCTCATTTCCATGGCGTAACCCACTTATATTTGCCTTGTGCAGCTAATTCCACTGGAAGCACACTACTAACAGGCTATGCTACTTTACCAAGCTTTTCTAGAATCCAAAAATAAAATCGTTATTGCCACAGATTGTTTGCAACTTCAGTAGTTTTAAAGCTAATTTTAGCAATAGTGAAATTCAAACCAAGCCTAAAAAGAATACTACATTTATTTACTGTATTTTTATGCATGAAAGCTAACCGTTAGTAAAGAAATTTCAATTTTATTTCAAACTAATTACATTAAAATATCTCTTGTCACTTGTGAATGATAATTATTTAAAAAAAGTTAATTAAAAGCATGCTGTTTTTAGGGTTTGGATGAGCCCACTATTTCCAAAGCGGTCTGCACCATCCTCAGCAACGTCTACGCCAACCGAACTTAAAGAGGATTTATTGGTTAGCAACTGATAGTAATGTAATGTCACTTCAGCAGCCTGACAGTGAACTGAATTTCACTATCTTAGAAATTCCTGAACACAGGATGACAATGATCCAAATAAACTGTTCCACAAAGAGCTTGATCACTATCTGGCAGTAATTATTTATTGCACTCCTGGTAGCCTCTCTTTGGAAACAACAAATAATAAAATGTAATTTTGGTCGAATCTCCTTCTGTACATGTTATGTAGTGGAGCAACCTGGTAACATTCATTTGTAAGTTGTTATTTAGGTAGAATTTATTTAGGAGCATTATTTCTGGCTTTACCTTACATGTAACTTGTAGATAGTTTTAAGTGTTAACCTCTTTATTGTAGGATTATTTAGGGGCATATGGAGGAAACGCATTGGATGAGTGGAAAAAGTGTGTACGTGAACATGATATGTCTTCTGCAAGGTATGTTTAGCCTGGGAGGTACTTTTTCATCCTTGAGAAATGTGATTTGATTAACATCTGAAATAGGGTATCGATTTAAGGTTCTGGTCTGAAATAGGGTATCGAATTTTGGGTCAGGTCTGAAATAGGGTAGGGAAAATTGCATAGTTTGATCTGAAATAGGGTAAGGGTTTTAAGAAGCATGCCACACACCCCCACCCAAATTTTCGGAGAGTACCCCAAAAGGGATGTTTAAGTGACAAATTGGATGTACAATTTTTTAAGACATCATTTTTGAAGGCATAAAAGCAGAAAAAAAATATATGTTCTAATTGTTTTTGGCAATAGCATGTCAATGGTGATTGGTCAAGCATACTTTAGTTCTAAGTCTAATTAAATAATTTTTTTTATTTTAGGGTTCGGTTGATAGCGTCAGTTCCTGGAAGACATACAGGACTCAATAAAACCAAGTGGGGCCATCTGAAGCTGCGAAAGGTGATGTTCAACTGTAGGCTGATGGTTCATTGCAAAGGTTCACCATCCTTCTCAGGCTTTACCATCTATTGTACAAACTTACTATTACATACGTTTACAGCGGTTGCACAGGATAACCATCTATATGCACAGACTCACCAGTCAATTCATAGATTTACCATTCATCGTGCAGGTTTATAGTGGTTTTTACAGGGTAAACATCTATTTAATATATACAGGCTCACCAGTCAATTTATAGAGGTCTGTACAGGTTTACCATCTATTGCACAGGTTGATCATTGAATGCACAGTCTCGCCAATCTATATACACAGGCTCACCAGTCAATGCACAGACTTACCATAACATTCATTACACAGGTTTATAGAGGTCTGCACAAGTTTACCATCTATTGCACAGGTTAACCATTCATTAAACCATTCATGTACCATTCATTAAACAGGTTTACACAGGGAGATTGCATAGGTTTAACATTTAATGCACAGGTTCACTAGTCAATGCACAGACTTACCATTTCTATCAGATAGGCTCCCGCAGAGACTCACAACCATTTATTGCACAGAACTTTGATACAAGAACCAGTTATTTTCTTAATCTTAGCTGATTTTTTGTTAGGTTCTTCACCAGCATGGACCTAATGCCGATGACATCAGCTCAAAGTGGCCTGTTATTGGTCAGTTTTCTAGTATAGGATCCCTTGGGAATGACAAAGACCGTTGGTTGTGTTCTGAGTGGCTGCAAAGTTTGTCGACAAGTTCTGGTAGCATGGTGTCCAGGCCTCCTCTGCATCTGGTGGGCATGTTGTTTGGTTTCACATATGCTGTAGTGATGTTGCAATTTATACTGTTGAATAACATTTTTTCTGGCAGGCAATGTTGCACCATCTGAATAGGAAATCAGGATTGCCTTTAAACACCACAGGGAGCCCACATAAGCCATTTGTGTGGGATGCCTGTTTGAACAGTAATGGCTCAAATATTGCAATCATTATTATTAATCATTAATTTTTTATGTAACTAGTTTCAAACATTGTGTTTTCATATCTCTTCAAGCTTTTGTACTCTTTCTATTATAAACTCAACAACCACTTTTTCTCACAGTAATTTTAGATTTGTTTCCAATTGTGTAACTACAGATTTTTCCCACAGTGGATAATGTGCGAAATAGTTTGGAAGGCTATCCAGGTATGGTAAATGTCCACAAGTAAAAAGGAACCCCTGAATGATAAAATTTGATGTCTGATAATAGCATAACCTGTATGTTACCCCAGTTCCAGAGTTTTTTTTAACAAAACAAAACAAAATTAAGCCACAAAGGTACCAGAGTTTTCTTCTCACCTCTTCATTTCTCATTTTTTCTGCTCTGTGGCCCAATTTTATTCGAGAAGAAAGAAAATTTTTGGGACCAAGATACTTGTGCGCATAAAACTTCACATTTCTTTCAGAAGGAAATGAGAGATGTACGGCATACAAGTTATAAAAACAGGGTTTCTATGCTTTTATTGTAAAAAAGTGAAAGATTCTCGCAGTTACAGTTTGACCACCACAGGGTTAGCTCAGTTGGTAGTCCTGGCCTGTTTAGCGAGAGGTCGCAGGTTTGATCCTCGGCCAGACCAAGACTCAAGGTCCTAACTTAACTGAGAATGAAGGTGTTACCTTGCTGTGATATCTGCAAACGTTAGTCCTTCGTGTGGCTCGGATGATCACTTAGAAATGGCGGCCACCTCTCCAGTAAGGGACATAAAAACAGTGTGTTCCCAATTACTACTTTCGTGCTAAATACATTCACCCTCAAAAAAGTGATTTTTTTAGTTACCTACCTTTAACAACACAACTTCCTGTTAAAATTGAAATCTCAAATGTAAAATTCTTTAATGTTGATTTCTTTGAAGCTGGAGGATCACTGCCCTATAGCTCAAACACAGCTGCAAAGCAGCCTTATCTCACCAGCTTCTTTTGGTAAGTTTAGTGACCAAATAGCGGACACCACTGTGTGATGGACACCCCTGTAATGCTGACACCCCTGCAAGGTAGACACCCCTGTAATGTGGACACCTCTCTAAGGTGGACACTCCTGAAAGGTAGACACCCCTGTAATGCAGACACCCCTGTAAGGTGGACACCCCTGCAAGGTAAACACTCCTGTAATGTGGACACCCCTGCGAAGTAGAGACACCCATGTAATGTGGACACCCATGTGAGGTGGCCACCACTCTAAGGTGGTCACCAATGCAGTCACCCATGCAGTTACCCCTGTAAGGTGGACACTGCTGAGAGTTGGTCATCCCTAAAAGGTGGACACCCCTGTAAGATGGTCACCCCTAAAAGGTGGACACCCCTGTAGGGTGGTCACCCCTGTAAGGCCATCACCCATGTAATGCCGTCACCATCACCCCTGTAAGGCGGTCAGCTCGATAAGGTGGACACCCCCTCTAAGGCAGACATCAGTGATCAGCTGGTTCTAGCCGAATTTCACTTGTTTGCCTTATCTAAACTCTCCATAAGGCAGACAGTTTAGAGCTGGTCCCGATGGTGTCCATAGAAACTGTCAACATAGCTGTGTGTGCATGTTTTTCTTTTACATTTTTATGTTCAACTGTTATGAGGACTCGCTATTACGGATATCAAATCGCGGCTTTAGCATGTTTATCATGTCTGATTTCAACTGATGAAATAAATTTTCACGTGATCATGATTTTGACGTTTTAACGCGAGAAAAACTGTTTTGCATTCACAAACAAAAAGAAGTCCTTAACCCCCCTCCCCTCCCCTCCCCCAAGGCTTAAGGAGGCTCGTACCCATTTCTCAAGTTCACACCCTTTCAATTTTAATGGGCCATATATTTTGTTGTAGTGCATAAAAAGTCAAGCCACTTTGAATGCAAACACACAATACATTGAACTTTATGGGAGTACAAGATTTGTTTACATCGGTGCTTCCATGGCAACGGAATGGTGATCCTCCGAAATTCACAAGTTGCGGAGTTTCTCTAGATCAAGAGAAATTTTTGTAAAACCCGCTAGTGGACTAATTGATTAGACCATGGACTTCAACTGGACAAAGTTTCAAAGAAATGTATGAGAGCGTTTTCGAGATTTTTAGGGATGAAGTTTTGGGGATTATAAATACAGTGAAAAACATACTATCGACATAATTGGCTAATATCTAAAGAAAATGATGCGCGATGGGGATGCAGTTTCATCTCATAGTAGTTTGATTCCATTTGAAATGGTGTGTAAAAAAGTGAGGGGGTTGCTTTGGCCGATTGCGAGAAAGAAGGATTTGATTAGCGTGCGTTCAGCTGCTCTTGTTGCCATTTTTGTATGTATTTTGGTCTACGCCTACAAATGTGATGATAATTTGGAAACCGCGAGATAAATTTTTTTAAAAATTTGGCAATCACGAGATTGGTCATCAATTTATATGGCCTGCAAGTGTCAAGGAAATTGAAGACATGCAAGGCAATAAAATAGGGCCTCCAATGTACCAATTTTTTCCCGCAGATTTTGTGTTTACAAGTGAGCGTCCTCATTATTCACGAGTATTGTTTTCGAGTTTCATATGCACGTGCAAAGCTGTAGCAAAAAATTTATTTGCATCGGAACAGAACGCTCGATTGCTTTCCGAAGAATTTTCCGAAATATGCTAGTAGCTGGCTTGAGAACTGTAATAACATTACGCACTCGATGTTGCGCTATTATGCTGTAATGCAGCCATACCGAAGGTCTCTTTAAAATTGCAGGACAAGAAGAACATATCCCAATTTGGAAATTTATAAACGTAATGCAGAAACAGTGCTTCTTGAATATGTCACACGCAAGAACAGCGTGACAACTTTATATTTTAGCTGAGAATTCTGCTTTGCGCTATTTTATATCTAAATAAGGAACAGATGCTACGCCGATTGCAACAAATAACCAAAGTGAGACAATCATAAATGTGTTATTTCTGCATCCGGCACTTGATGAAACGTGACGTTTCCGACGTTGTCTTCATCAGTACTGTTGTCATTGCTATTCGTAACGCAAGCCAGTCATTAGCATGTTTCGGAAAATTCTTCGGAAAGCAATCGAGCGTTCTGTTCCGATGCAAATAATTTTTTTTGTAAAGTTTTGCACGTGCATATGAAACTAGAAAACAATACTCGTGAATAATGAGGACGCTCACTTGTAAACACAAAATCTGCGGGAAAAAATTGGTACATTGGAGGCCCTATTTTATTGCCTTGCATGTCTTCAATGTCCTTGAAACTTGCAGGCCATATAAATTGATGATCAATCTCGAGATTGTCAAATTTTTAAAAAAATTTATCTTGCGGTTTCCAAATTATCATCACATTTGTAGGCGTAGACCAAAATACATACAAAAATGGCAACAAGAGCAGCTGAACGCACGCTAATCAAATCCTTCTTTCTCGCAATCGGCCAAAGCAACCCCCTCACTTTTTCACACACCATTTCAAATGGAATCAAACTACTATGAGATGAAACTGTATCCCCATCGCGTATCGTTTTCTTTAGATATTAGCCAATTATGTCGATAGTATGTTTTTCACTGTATTTATAATCCCCAAAACTTCATCCCTAAAAATTTCGAAAACGCTCTCATACATTTCTTTTAAACTTTGTCCAGTTGAAGTCCATGGTCTAATCAATTAGTCCACTACCGGGTTTTACGAAAATTTCTCTTGATCTAGAGAAACTCCGCAACTTGTGAATTTCAGAGGATCACCATTCCGTTGCCATGGAAGCACCGATGTAAACAAATTCTACACTCCCATAAAGTTCAATGTATTGTGTGTTTGCATGCAAAGTGGCTTGTCTTTTTATGCACTACAACAAAAGATATGGCCCATTAAAATTGAATGGGTGTGGACTTGAGAAATGGGTACGAGCCTCCTTAATAGAGCTTTAACGGAATGTGATATTTCTATTTATTAGTTCGTGGAAATCTCGCTGCTGTGGTAGAAGCCGCGCCTCACCTCACATAAAAACATACACCAGGCTTTCTTCTGACTGCTCACAGGCGGCCTGGTTCCTCATGACAAGGTGATTATGAAGACTATTATGACGGTGTTCACTTGCGTGACCTAAAACCAAAACCAAAGTTATTACTCTGGCCAATCAAAACAGTGGCAAACAAGCCAATGAACCAATCAGAGCTCGAAGAAAATTCAGCTAACGGGAAAAGGCGCGCAAGTAACAATTATAGGTTTTGGTTTTACTTCAGATTGGTTGAGAAAGTGGCGCGACATATTTCAACCAATCACAAAGCGTAGCAATGCAAAACCAAAGCAATGTGGAAAAATTACGACCCACGCTCAATTGAAAACCGTTCTATTACAACAAATATGTTTAACCATGCCTTCGATTGTCCGATGAACCTACAATTCAGCAAACGACCTTAACGAAAAGTAAGGTGCGCAGGTTAAACATTTTACTGCGCAGATTTGCCACGACTTCGAAAATCTCAGTATGCATCCGCAACTTTAAAACATGTTATCAATCATCCGAACCAAACCTTTTCACATGAATAAGTGACCATATTACATTATATGCAACTTTAAAATAATTTTTCTTTGGACAAACAACCGCTGCAACCTTTATAACAACTTTTCTTGTGATGAACACATGGTGATTTTACATACCGCAACTTTGTAAACCACTCTCCTTGACATAGACAAGTGATGATATATACATACCGTAACTTTATAACTTCTTTTCTTGTGATGAACATGTGATGATATATACATACCGTAACTTTATAACTTCTTTTCTTATGATGAACATGTGATGATATATACATACCGTAACTTTATAACTTCTTTTCTTATGATGAACACGTGATGATATATAGATACCGTAACTTTATAACTTCTTTTCTTGTGATGAACACGTGATGATATATACATACCGTAACTTTATAACTTCTTTTCTTGAGATGAACACGTGAAGATATATACATACCGTAACTTTATAACTTCTTTTCTTGTGATGAACACGTGAAGATATATACATGCCGTAACTTTATAACTTCTTTTCTTGTGATGAACACGTGATGATATATACATACCGTAACTTTATACCTTTTTTCTTGAGATGAACACTTGATGATATATACATACCGTAACTTTATAACTTCTTTTCTTGTGACGAACACGTGATGATATATACATACCGTAACTTTATACCTTTTTTTCTTGAGATGAACACTTGATGATATATACATACCGTAACTTTATAACTTCTTTTCTTGTGATGAACACTTGATGATATATACATACCGTAACTTTATAACTTCTTTTCTTGTGATGAACACGTGATGATATATACATACCGTAACTTTATAACTTCTTTTCTTATGATGAACACGTGATGATATATACATACCGTAACTTTATAACTTCTTTTCTTGACATGAACACGTGATATATACAAACCGTAACTTTATAACTTCTTTTCTTGTGATGAACACGTGATGATACATACATACCGTAACTTTATAACTTCTTTTCTTGTGATGAACGCGTGATGATATATACATACCGTAACCTTATAACTTCTTTTTTCGGAATGAACACGTGATGATATATACATACCGTAACTTCATAACTTCCTTTCTTGTGATGAACATGTGATGATATATACATACCGCAACTTTATAACTTCTTTTCTTGCGATGAACACCTGATGATATACATACCGTAACTTTATAACTTCTTTTCTTGCGATGAACACCTGATGATATACATACCGTAACTTTATAACTTCTTTTCATGTGATGAACACGTGATGATATATACATACCGTAACTTTATAACTTCTTTTCTTGTGATGAACACGTGATGATATATATACATACCATAACTTTATAACTTGTTTTCTTGTGATGAACACGTGATGATATATACATACCGTAACTTTATAACTTCTTTTCTTGTGAACACGTGATGATATATACATACCATAACTTTATAACTTCTTTTCTTGTGATGAACATGTGATGATATATACATACCGTAACTTTATAACTTCTTTTCTTGTGATGAACACGTGATGATATATACATACCATAACTTTATAACTTGTTTTCATGTGATGAACACGTGATGATATATACATACCGTAACTTTATAACTTCTTTTCTTGTGATGAACACGTGATGATATATAAATACCGTAACTTTATAATTTCTTTTCTTATGATGAAGATGTGATGATATATAAATACCGTAACTTTATAACTTCTTTTCCTGTGATGAACTCGTGACTCACAACTTTATAATTTCTTTTCTTGTAATGAACACGTGATGATATATACATACCGTAACTTTATAATTTCTTTTCTTATGATGAAGATGTGATGATATATACATACCGCAACTTTATAACTTCTTTTCTTGGGATGAACACCTGATGATATATACATACCGTAACTTTATAACTTCTTTTCTTATGATGAACACGTGATGATATATAGATACCGTAACTTTATAACTTCTTTTCTTGTGATGAACACGTGATGATATATAAATACCGTAACTTTATAACTTCTTTTCTTGTAATGAACAGGTGATGATATATACATACCGTAACTTTAGAACTTCTTTTCTCGGGATGAACACGTGATAATATATACATACCGTAACTTTATAACTTCTTTTCTTATGATGAACATGTGATGATATATACATACCGTAACTTTATGACTTCTTTTCTTGTGATGAACATGTGATGATATGTACATACCGTAACTTTATAACTTCTTTTCTTGACATAAACACGTGATATATACAAACCGTAACTTTATAACTTCTTTTCTTGTGATGAACACGTGATGATACATAGGAACCGTAACTTTATAACTTCTTTTCTTGACATAAACACGTGATGATATATACATACCTCAACTTTATAACTTCTTTTCTTGGTATGAACAGGTGATGATATATAAATACTGTAACTTTATAATTTCTTTTCTTGTGATGAACACGTGATGATATATACATACCGTAACTTTATAACTTCTTTTCTCAGGATGAACACGTGATGATATATACATACCGTAACTTTATAACTTCTTTTCTCGGGATGAACACGTGATGATATATACATACCGTAACCTTAAAACTTCTTTTTTCGGGATGAACACGTGATGATATATACATACCGTAACTTCATAACTTCCTTTCTTGTGATGAACATGTGATGATATATACATACCGCAACTTTATAACTTCTTTTCTTTGGATGAACACGTGATGATATATACATACCGTAACTTTATAACTTCTTTTCATGTGATGAACACGTGATGATATATGCATACCATAACTTTATAACTTCTTTTCTCGGGATGAACACGTGATGATTTATACATACCGTAACTTTATAACTTCTTTTCTTGACATGAACACGTGATATATACAAACCGTAACTTTATAACTTCTTTTCTTGTGATGAACACGTGATGATACATAAGCACGGTAACTTTATAACTTCTTTTCTTGACATAAACACGTGATGATATATTCATACCTCAACTTTATAACTTCTTTTCTTGTGATGAACATGTGATGATATATAAATACCGTAACTTTATAACTTCTTTTCTCGGGATGAACACGTGATGATATATACATACCGTAACTTTATAACTTCTTTTCTCGGGATGAACACGTGATGATATATACATACCGTAACTTTATAACTTCTTTTCTTGTGATGAACACGTGATGATATATACATACCGTAACTTTATAATTTCTTTTCTTATGATGAAGATGTGATGATATATACATACCATAACTTTATAACTTCTTTTCTTGACATGAACACGTGATCTATACAAACCGTAACTTTATAACTTCTTTTCTTGTGACGAACACGTGATGATATATACATACCGTAACTTTATAACTTCTTTTCTTATGATGAACATGTGATGACATATACATACCGTAACTTTATGACTTCTTTTCTTGTGATGAACATGTGATGATATATACATACCGTAACTTTATAACTTCTTTTCTTGACATGAACACGTGATATATACAAACCGTAACTTGATAACTTCTTTTGTTGTGATGAACACGTCATGCTACATACATACCGTGACTTTATAACTTCTTTTCTTGTGATGAACACGTGATGATACATAGGAACCGTAACTTTATAACTTCTTTTCTTATGATAAACATGTGATGATATATACATACCGTAACTTTATAACTTGTTTTCTCGAGATGAACACGTGATGATATATACATACCGTAACTTTATAACTTCTTTTCTTATGATGAACATTTGATGATATATACATACCGTAACTTTATGACTTGTTTTCTTGTGATGAACATGTGATGATATATACATACCGTGACCTTATAACTTCTTTTTTCGGGATGAACACGTGATGATATATACATACCGTAACGTCAAAACTTCCTTTCTTGTGATGAACATGTGATGATATATACATACCGCAACTTTATAACTTCTTTTCTTGGGATGAACACCTGATGATATATACATACCGTAACTTTATAACTTCTTTTCATGTGATGAACACGTGATGATATATATACATACCGTAATTTTATAACTTCTTTTCTTGTGATGAACACGTGATGATATATACATACCATAACTTTATAACTTCTTTTCTTGTGATGAACACGTGATGATATATACATACCGTAACTTTATAACTTGTTTTCTTGTGATGAACACGTGATGATATATACATACCGTAACTTTATGACTTCTTTTCTTGTGATGAACACGTGATGATACATAGGAACCGTAACTTTATAACTTCTTTTCTTATGATAAACATGTGATGATATATACATACCGTAACTTTATAACTTGTTTTCTTGAGATGAACACGTGATGATATATACATACCGTAACTTTATAACTTCTTTTCTTGTGATGAACATGTGATGATATATACATGCATACCGCAACTTTATAACTTCTTTTCTTGGGATGAACACCTGATGATATATACATACCGTAACTTTATAACTTCTTTTCTTGTGATGAACACGTGATGATATATACATACCATAACTTTATAACTTCTTTTCTTGTGATGAACATGTGATGATATATACATACCGTAACTTTATAACTTCTTTACTTGTGATGAACACGTGATGATATATACATACCGTAACTTTATAACTTCTTTTCTTGTGATGAACACGTGATGATATATACATACCGTAACTTTATAACTTCTTTTCTTGTGATGAACACGTGATGATATATACATACCATAACTTTATAACTTCTTTTCATGTGATGAACACGTGATGATATATATTCATACCGTAACTTTATAACTTGTTTTCTTGTGATGAACACGTGATGATATATACATACCGTAACTTTATAATTTCTTTTCTTATGATGAAGATGTGATGATATATACATACCATAACTTTATAACTTCTTTTCTTGACATGAACACGTGATCTATACAAACCGTAACTTTATAACTTCTTTTCTTGTGACGAACACGTGATGATATATACATACCGTAACTTTATAACTTCTTTTCTTATGATGAACATGTGATGACATATACATACCGTAACTTTATAACTTCTTTTCTTGTGATGAACATGTGATGATATATACATACCGTAACTTTATAACTTCTTTTCTTGACATGAACACGTGATATATACAAACCGTAACTTGATAACTTCTTTTGTTGTGATGAACACGTCATGCTACATACATACCGTGACTTTATAACTTCTTTTCTTGTGATGAACACGTGATGATACATAGGAACCGTAACTTTATAACTTCTTTTCTTATGATAAACATGTGATGATATATACATACCGTAACTTTATAACTTGTTTTCTCGAGATGAACACGTGATGATATATACATACCGTAACTTTATAACTTCTTTTCTTATGATGAACATTTGATGATATATACATACCGTAACTTTATGACTTGTTTTCTTGTGATGAACATGTGATGATATATACATACCGTGACCTTATAACTTCTTTTTTCGGGATGAACACGTGATGATATATACATACCGTAACGTCAAAGCTTCCTTTCTTGTGATGAACATGTGATGATATATACATACCGCAACTTTATAACTTCTTTTCTTGGGATGAACACCTGATGATATATACATACCGTAACTTTATAACTTCTTTTCATGTGATGAACACGTGATGATATATATACATACCGTAATTTTATAACTTCTTTTCTTGTGATGAACACGTGATGATATATACATACCATAACTTTATAACTTCTTTTCTTGTGATGAACACGTGATGATATATACATACCGTAACTTTATAACTTGTTTTCTTGTGATGAACACGTGATGATATATACATACCGTAACTTTATGACTTCTTTTCTTGTGATGAACACGTGATGATACATAGGAACCGTAACTTTATAACTTCTTTTCTTATGATAAACATGTGATGATATATACATACCGTAACTTTATAACTTGTTTTCTCGAGATGAACACGTGATGATATATACATACCGTAACTTTATAACTTCTTTTCTTGTGATGAACATGTGATGATATATACATGCATACCGCAACTTTATAACTTCTTTTCTTGGGATGAACACCTGATGATATATACATACCGTAACTTTATAACTTCTTTTCTTGTGATGAACACGTGATGATATATACATACCATAACTTTATAACTTCTTTTCTTGTGATGAACATGTGATGATATATACATACCGTAACTTTATAACTTCTTTACTTGTGATGAGCACGTGATGATATATACATACCGTAACTTTATAACTTCTTTTCTTGTGATGAACACGTGATGATATATACATACCGTAACTTTATAACTTCTTTTCTTGTGATGAACACGTGATGATATATACATACCATAACTTTATAACTTCTTTTCATGTGATGAACACGTGATGATATATATTCATACCGTAACTTTATAACTTGTTTTCTTGTGATGAACACGTGATGATATATACATACCGTAACTTTATAACTTCTTTTCTTGTGATGAACACTGATGATATATACATACCGTAACTTTATAACTTCTTTTCTTGTGATGAACACGTGATGATATGTACATACCGTAACTTTATAACTTCTTTTCTTGTGACGAACACTGATGATATATACATACCGCAAATTTATAACTTCTTTTCTTGGGATGAACACGTGATGATATATACATACAGTAACTTTATAACTTCTTTTCTCGGGATGAACACGTGAAGATATATACATACCGTAACTTTATGACTTCTTTTCTTATGATGAAGATGTGATGATATATACATACCGTAACTTTATGACTTCTTTTCTTATGATGAACACGTGATGATATATACATACTGTAACTTTATGACTTCTTTTCTTGTGATGAACACGTGATGATATATACATACCGTAACTTTATAACTTCTTTTCTTATGATGAACATGTGATGATATATACATACCGTAACGTTATAACTTCTTTTCTTGACATGAACACGTGATGATATAATTATACATACCGTAACTTTATAACTTCTTTTCTTATGATGAACATGTGATGATATATACATACCGTAACTTTATAACTTCTTTTCTTGTGAGGAACACGTGATGATATATACATACCGTAACTTTATAACTTCTTTTCTTGTGATGAACATGTGATGATATATACATACCGTAACTTTATAACTTCTTTTCTTATGATGAACATGTGATGATATATAGATACCGTAACTTTATAACTTCTTTTCTTATGATAAACATGTGATGATATATACATACCGTAACTTTATAACTTGTTTGCTCGAGATGAACACGTGATGATATATACATACCGTAACTTTATAACTTCTTTTCTTATGATGAACATGTGATGATATATACATACCGTAACTTTATGACTTCTTTTCTTGTGATGAACATGTGATGATATATACATACCGTAACTTTATAAGTTCTTTTCTTGACATGAACACGTGATATATACAAACCGTAACTTTATAACTTCTTTTGTTGAGATGAACACGTCATGATACATACATACCGTGACTTTATATCTTCTTTTCTTGTGATGAACACGTGATGATACATAGGAACCGTAACTTTATAACTTCTTTTCTTGACATAAACACGTGATGTTATATACATACCTCAACTTTATAACTTCCTTTCTTGGTATGAACAGGTGATGATATATAAATACCGTAATTTTATAATTTCTTTTCTTGTGACGAACATGTGATGATATATACACACCATAATTTTATAACTTCTTTTCTCGGGATGGACACGTGATGATATACACATTCCGTAACTTTATAACTTCTTTTCTTATGATGAACATGTGATGATATATACATACCGCAACTTTATAACTTCTTTTCCTGTGATGAACTCGTGACTCACAACTTTTTAATATCTTTTCTTGTAATGAACACGTGATGATATTAGATACCGTAAACTTTATAACTTCTTTTCTCGGGATGAACACGTGATGATATATACATGCCGTAACTTTATAACTTCTTTTCTTCTAATGAACACGTGATGATATATAGATACCGTAAACTTTATAACTTCTTTTCTCGGGATGAACACGTGATGATATATACATGCCGTAACTTTATAATTTCTTTTCTTGTAATGAACACGTGATGATATATAGATACCGTAACTTTATAACTTCTTTTCTTGTTATGAACATGTGATGATATATACATACCGTAACGTTATAACTTCTTTTCTCGGGATGAACACGTGATGATATATACATACCGTAACTTTATAACTTCTTTTCTTATGATGAACATGTGATGATATATACATACCGTAACTTTATAACTTCTTTTCTCGGGATGAACACGTGATGATATATACATACCGTAACTTTATAACTTCATTTCTTATGATGAACATGTGATGATATATACATACCGTAACTTTATGACTTCTTTTCTTGTGATGAACATGTGATGATATATACATACCGTAACTTTATAACTTCTTTTCTTGACATGAACACGTGATATATACAAACCGTAACTTTATAACTTCTTTTGTTGTGATGAACACGTGATGATACATACATACCGTGACTTTATAACTTCTTTTCTTGTGATGAACACGTGATGATACATAGGAACCGTAACTTTATAACTTCTTTTCTTGACATAAACACGTGATGATATATACATACCTCAACTTTATAACTTCCTTTCTTGGTATGAACAGGTGATGATATATAAATACCGTAACTTTATAATTTCTGTTCTTGTGATGAACACGTGATGATATATGCATACCGTAACCTTAAAACTTCTTTTTTCGGGATGAACACGTGATGATATATACATACCGTAACTTCATAACTTCCTTTCTTGTGATGAACATGTGATGATATATACATACCGCAACTTTATAACTTCTTTTCTTGGGATGAACACCTGATGATATATACGTACCGTAACTTTATAACTTCTTTTCATGTGATGAACACGTGATGATATATACATACCGTAACTTTATAACTTCTTTTCTTGTGATGAACACGTGATGATATATACATACCGTAACTTTATAACTTCTTTTCTTGTGAGGAACACGTGATGATATATACATACCGTAACTTTATAACTTCTTTTCTTGTGAGGAACACGTGATGATATATACATACCGTAACTTTATAACTTCTTTTCATGTGATGAACACGTGATGATATATATTCATACCGTAACTTTATAACTTCTTTTCTTGTGATGAACACGTGATGATATATACATACCATAACTTTATAACTTCTTTTCATGTGATGAACACGTGATGATATATATTCATACCGTAACTTTATAACTTGTTTTCTTGTGATGAACACGTGATGATATATACATACCGTAACTTTATAACTTCTTTTCTTTTGAGGAACACGTGATGATATATACATACCGTAACTTTATAACTTCTTTTCTTGTGATGAACACGTGATGATATATACATACCGCAACTTTATCACATCTTTTCTTGTGATGAACACGTGATGATATATACATACCGTAACTTTATAACTTCTTTTCTTGTGAGGAACACGTGTTGATATATACATACCGCAACTTTTTTACTTCTTTTCATGTGATGAACGCGTGACTCACAACTTTATCATTTCTTTTCTTGTAATGAACACGTGATGATATATAGATACCGTAACTTTATAACTTCTTTTCTTAATATGAACATGTGATGATATATACATACCGTAACTTTATAACTTCTTTTCTCGGGATGAACACGTGATGATATATACAAACCGTAACTTTATAACTTCTTTTCTTGTGATGAACACGTGATGATACATAGGAACCGTAACTTTATAACTTCTTTTCTCGGGATGAACATGTGATGATATATACATACCTCAACTTTATAACTTCCTTTCTTGGTATGAACAGGTGATGATATATAAATACCGTAACTTTATAATTTCTTTTCTTGTGATGAACACGTGATGATATATACATACCGTAACCTTAAAACTTCTTTTTTGGGATGAACACGTGATGATATATACATACCGTAACTTCATAACTTCCTTTCTTGTGATGAACATGTGATGATATATACATACCGCAACTTTATAACTTCTTTTCTTGGGATGAACACCTGATGATATATACATACCGTAACTTTATAACTTCTTTTCATGTGATGAACACGTGATGATATATACATACCGTAACTTTATAACTTCTTTTCTTGTGATGAACACGTGATGATATGTACATAACTCAACTTTATAACTTCTTTTCTTGGTATTAACAGGTGATGATATATAAATACCGTAACTTTGTAACTTCTTTTCTTGTGATGAACACGTGATGATATATAGATACCGTAACTTAATAACTTTTTTTCTCGGGATGAACACGTGATGATATATACATACCGTAACTTTATAACTTTTCTTGTGATGAACACGATGATATATACATACCGTAACTTTATAACTTCTTTTCTTGTGATGAACACGATGATGTATACATACCGCAACTTTATAACTTCTTTTCTTGTGATGAACACGATGATATATACATACCGCAACTTTATAACTTCTTTTCTTGTGATGAACACGATGATATATACATACCGTAACTTTATAACTTCTCTTCTTGTGATGAACACGATGATATGTACATACCGCAGTTTTACAACTTCTTTCCTTGTGATGAACACGATGACATTTACATACCGTAACTTTATAACTTCTTTCCTTGTGATGAACACGATGATATGTACATACCATAACTTTATAACTTCTTTCCTTGTGATGAACACGTGATGATATATACATACCGTAACTTTATAACTTTTCTTGTGATGAACACGATGATATGTACATACCGTAACTTTATAACTTCTTTCCTTGTGATGAACACGATGATATGTACATACCGTAACTTTATAACTTCTTTTCTTGAGATGAACACGATGATGTGTACATACCGTAACTTTATAACTTCTTTTCTTGTGACGAACACGATGATATATACATACCGTAACTTTATAACTTCTTTTCTTGAGATGAACACGATGATATGTACATACCGTAACTTTATAACTTCTTTTCTTGTGATGAACACGATGATATGTACATATCGTAACTTTATAACTTCTTTTCTTGAGATGAACACTGATGATATATACATACCGTAACTTTATAACTTCTTTTCTTGTGATGAACACGTGATGATATATACATACGGTAACTTTATAACTTCTTTTCTTGTGAGGAACACGTGATGATATATACATACCGTACCTTCATAACTTCTTTTCTTGTGATGAACACGTGATGATATATACATACCTCAACTTTATAACTTCTTTTCTTGGTATTAACTGGTGATGATATATAAATACCGTAACTTTATAACTTCTTTTCTTGTGATGAACACGTGATGATATATACATACCTCAACTTTATAACTTCTTTTCTTGGTATTAACTGGTGATGATATATAAATACCGTAACTTTATAACTTCTTTTCTTGTGAGGAACACGTGATGATATATACATACCGTACCTTCATAACTTCTTTTCTTGTGATGAACACGTGATGATATATACATACCTCAACTTTATAACTTCTTTTCTTGGTATTAACTGGTGATGATATATAAATACCGTAACTTTATAACTTCTTTTCTTGTGATGAACACGTGATGATATATACATACCGTAACTTTATAACTTTTTTTCTCGGGATGAACACGTGATGATATATACATACCGTAACTTTATAACTTTTTTTCTCGGGATGAACACGTGATGATATATACATACCGTAACTTTATAACTTGTTTTCTTTTTATGAACACGATGATATATACATACCGTAACTTTATAACTTCTTTTCTTGTGATGAACACGATGATATGTACATACCGCAGCTTTACAACTTCTTTCCTTGTGATGAACACGATGACATATACATACCGTAACTTTATAACTTCTTTTCTTGTGATGAACACGATATGTACATACCGCAACTTTATAACTTCTTTCCTTGTGATGAACACGATGATATGTACATACCGCAACTTTATATCTTCTTTCCTTATGATGAACATGTGATGATATATACATACCGTTACTTTATAACTTCTTTTCTTGCGATGAACACGATGATATGTACATACCGCAACTTTATATCTTCTTTCCTTATGATGAACATGTGATGATATATACATACCGTTACTTTATAACTTCTTTTCTTGTGATGAACACGATGATATGTACATACCGCAACTTTATAACTTCTTTCCTGGTGATGAACACGTGATGATATATACATACCGTAACTTTATAACTTCTTTTCTTGTGATGAACACGATGATATGTACATACCGCAACTTTATAACTTCTTTCCTGGTGATGAACACGTGATGATATATACATACCGTAACTTTATAACTTCTTTTCTTGCGATGAACACGATGATATGTACATACCGCAACTTTATATCTTCTTTCCTTATGATGAACATGTGATGATATATACATACCGTTACTTTATAACTTCTTTTCTTGTGAGGAACACGATGATATGTACATACCGCAACTTTATAACTTCTTTCCTTGTGATGAACATGTGATGATATGTACATACCGTAACTTTATAATAGCTTTCTTTGTGATGGAGACGTGTTGCTAACACATATCGCATCTTTATATCAACTTTCCTTGTGATGAACAAGTGACGATGTAAGTGCGACTTTACAAGAAGTTTCCTTGGGATAAACATGTGATAATATATACATATCGCAGCTTCATAACAAATTTCCTTGTGGTGAACAGGTGATGATATGCTATTGAATGTTACATACGATGCTAATATATAAGTTAATTTAGAGGAAAGTTCATTTTTGTAGTTTCGAGATTAGCGTTTTTCTTATCGTTACTGTGTATTTCAATGTGCAAGAGCAGTTTTACATTTTTCAATTTTCCATTGCGTTAAAATTTTGTGTTCACTGAATTCAGGAATCTTTTCGATCATTTCACATGAATGTAAGTACCTTTGGAATGGTAATATCGGTTGTAGTGCTGAATGTGCCCCATGCAAAGGTAAATTTTTTCTTCTCATAGCACGACTTTTTCCTCCTCGCCATAACTGCAGGACGTATTCATTTGCGGAAAACAACGGAGTAAAAATCTGACGTCACAATAAGAGTTTATGACACTGAGCGCGCGCTTGGAAAGCTGGTTCCCGAAAGCGTGAAAATAAGTCGTATGGCCTCTTAAATACCCCCATTTTGTTAAAAGTTAACGAAATTCGATGTTTTCGCAGCGATTTTAAGGAAAATCAAGCTTTCAGAATTTTCAGAATAAACTCTTTTATACGAGGAGAATCACTGAGTTTTTTTTTTAGAATTACAGTTTGCGAATTTTTGGACGTGGCCAAATAACCGTTACTGCGCGCGCTTTACAAAGGGTGTAATGGGATGCACGCGCGGAACAGCTTTGAAGATCACCTAGGGAACCGAATTTTGTTTACATCACCAAAAAATAAACATTGATTTTGAAAAGCGCCTTTTTTAAGAAGTCATTGGCCGCTGTAGTTTTACTTCCATTCTTTTGACTTTTACCCCATTATCAAAGATAAAATAGTGCAGTAGAAAAAAATGGAATAGTAACGGTTGTGACAACAAGAAACTGAAACATATTTCTGTAATTGTTTTTAACTGTTTGAGTGCGAGCGAAAAAGAAAAATGTACTCTAAAAAGCAACCACTTCCTACCTTTTCCTTTATCCGTAGGCGTTCATCTAATATCGGTTGAAGCGCTGAATGTACAATATGCGAAATTAACATCTTTCTATTCATAGCACGACTTTTTTTTCTCCTCGCCATAACTGCAGGACGTCTTCTTTTGCGGGAAAAAAGCGAAATAATTATCTGATGTCACAGTAAGAGTTTATGACACTGAGCGCGCGGTCGGAAAGCTCGTTCCCATATTTCTTTCTTCGAAAGCGTGAAAATAATTCTTCTGGCCTCTTGATAATCTCCATTTTGATAAAAGTTGACGTAATGCGGCGTTTTCGCGGCGATTTTGAATAGAAATCAAGCTTTTGCCGTTGGTTAGGCAATTTTGAGAATAAGCTTAGTTTCTATGAGGAGGAAAATCGATTTTTTTTAAATTACAGTTTAATTTTTTTCTCTCTTGTTTGCTTTGATTTCTGTTTTCCTTCCTTTCGAGGTTTTTTTACTCGGGTAACATCTCTCGCAATGATTCATTTGGCACTGAAAAATATCCACGTGAACAGTGGTAACTAATAAGAATTCAATAATGCATACATTTCTATAGCGCTAAAAGTATAAATATCCTAAAGCGCTGTTACTATAAGACTATATAAAAGTATAAAAATGAAATGAATCTACCGGGTTTTAATTTTTGCGGATTTTGCGGATTGCCCTCGATCCGCAAAAATAAGTTCTCGCAGAAAGAAAACTCGCATGAAATAATGCTCCGCAACAATTTACTCCCTTCAGTCAAATAAACAACTCTGCTTTTTAATGTAAACTTGCGTTACTGGGACGATATCGAACCACGGGTAGCCCAAGCTATGTGTGTCACAGCAACCGTTACGAGCGAAATAATAAGGATTTGTATGAGAAAAAACGGTCCATTCTAGGAGCTAAAAAATACGAACAAGATTTCAATAAAAATTGCCTACCTTACCTCGCTTCGCTTAAAAGGGTTTGATAAGAGCTTCTGCCCAAGAGTAATTTAATCTATGATGATTTTTGTAATCAAGTTCAAACAAGGGCAAATAAAATTAATGATTGATTGATTGATTGATTGTTTAAGACTCTCAACAATTTTTCTCCGACTCGTCTAAACAGTGTTTTTAAAGCTACATCCAGTGTTCACTCACATAATCTAAGAAATTCAAAATACAACCTTTTCGTTCCTAGACAGAGTACTGAAGCAGGCAAACGAAGCTTTCAATATCGCGGTTCTGTACTCTGGAACAGCTTACCTTTGAGCGCTAAGATACAGTCCACTCTTAGCTCTTTTAAATCATGCATTTAATTTTTATCTAATTTAATGATAGTTAATAAAGGATAGTTTTTATCGTTTTTAATACAATTTTGTATATATAGATAATTAATTTAGTTAGATAATTTAAATTAGTTAAGTACTTAATCTATTGTTGTTTAAAAACACGGCTCGATGGAAGAACATGTATTATGAATTGACACCGTGTATAAATAAAGTTTACCTACCTACCTACCTACCTATCATTGACTGAAAGCGGTACGGGACTACCTATAATGGGACGGGACACTGTCCTGACTGATATATCGTGTTGTCATGATTATGTTTCTGCTTCTGTTTTGCTCTATAGGCCTTTATCACGCGGCGACCATGTTGACTCCTCGGAAAATAAAAATTCTTTGTTTTTGCCCGCCCAGCCTCGCAGTGAAAAAGTTGAAAACGAGGTTGGGCAGGCAAAAATATTTTGTTTTTATACGAAATGGCGGGGCGTGATAAAAGCCTATAGTCTTTATTCAATTATGTTGTATTTTTTTTATGGTATTTGGCGATAGAGCAGTTTTCAATTGAGTATCGAAAGTAATTACACAATTACTTTGGTTTTGCATTGCTACGCTTTGTGATTGGCTAAAAGATCTCGCGCCACTTTCTCGACCAATCAGAAGTAAAACCAAAACCAATCATGACTTGCTCGCACGCGTTTTCCCGCGCTTGGCGCCGCCGACATATAATTGCTTCGAGTTGTGATTGGTTCATTGGATTGTTTATGACTGCTGTGATTGGTCAGAGTAATTACTTTGGTTTTGGTTTTACGACACTCAATTGAAAACTGCTCTATAACAGGGAAATAAGGTAAGCGAAATTTTAATATTTTGGCGGGACAATGTCCCTTTAAGCATATATATTAAAAAGCCTTTTAACTTTCGATAATTTATTTGTCTTCTTTTAGTGCAAATTTATCAAAAGCAGCTTGGGGGACATTGGAGAAAAATGGACAGCAGCTGATGATACGGTCATATGAGATTGGAGTTTTATTTCTTCCGAAAGACCAGGTAAATTTTTAAGGAGCTACGTTTTTCAGTCGCTAATATTTTAGGGCCGAAAATTTAAGTTAGACCTGGTATAAAGGGGATATGTCATAGAGAATTTGAAGTTCTTGGGTCAAAACTGCCCCACATTAACCCTTTAACTCCCAAGAGTGCCAAATATCAAAATTCATTAAAAATCCCAAATTTCATTTTGTAAAATATTGAAAAACAAATGGCACCATGCAAAAGTGCTGCCGAAGAGGTTTCATTTAAATGGTTACACCATAGGATTTCATCAACAGACTCAAAAGTTAGAACAAATGGTACCATGCAAAAGTACTGCTGAAGAGGTTTCATTTTCAATGGTCACACCATAGGATTTCATCCACAGACTCAAAAGTTAGAACAAATGGTACCATGCAAAAGTACTGCTGAAGAGGTTTCATTTGAATGGATACACCATATACGATTTCATCCACAGATTCAAAAGTTAGAACAAATGGTACCATGCAAAAGTACTGCCGAAGAGGTTTCATTTAAATGGTTACACCATATAGGATTTCATCCACAGACTCAAAAGTTAGAACAAATGGTACCATGCAAAAGTACTGCCGAAGAGGTTTCATTTGAATGGTTACACCATATAGGATTTCATCCACAGACTCAAAAGTTAGAACAAATGGTACCATGCAAAAGTACTGCCGAAGAGGTTTCATTTGAATGGTTACACCATAGGATTTCATCAACAGACTCAAAAGTTAGAACAAATGGTACCATGCAAAAGTACTGCTGAAGAGGTTTCATTTGAATGGTCACACCATAGGATTTCATCAACAGACTCAAAAGTTAGAACAAATGGTACCATGCAAAAGTACTGCTGAAGAGGTTTCATTTGAATGGTCACACCATAGGATTTCATCAACAGACTCAAAAGTTAGAACAAATGGTACCATGCAAAAGTACTGCTGAAGAGGTTTCATTTGAATGGTCACACCATAGGATTTCATCAACAGACTCAAAAGTTAGAACAAATGGTACCATGCAAAAGTACTGCTGAAGAGGTTTCATTTGAATGGTCACACCATAGGATTTCATCAACAGACTCAAAAGTTAGAACAAATGGTACCATGCAAAAGTACTGCTGAAGAGGTTTCATTTGAATGGTCACACCATAGGATTTCATCAACAGACTCAAAAGTTAGAACAAATGGTACCATGCAAAAGTACTGCTGAAGAGGTTTCATTTGAATGGTCACACCATAGAATTTCATCAACAGACTCAAAAGTTAGAACTACATGACATGTCTCCATAATTGACTCTGGGAGTGAAAGGGTTGAAACTAATTACCTTTGTCAGACACGAAATGCTTATAGAACACTAAAAGGAAGATATCAAGTCAATTTTCGAAGAAAGAATATATCATAATCAGAATTTTAATGAGTTTTCCAAGACACAAGAAGATAAACTTGAAAAAATTACCCTACTTTTTTCAAGTTACAATCAATTTTCATCCTCGGGCCATCTGCATCCCAAGACACTTATGTTTACTCTTACAACAAATTTAAACAAAACTGGACCATTATTTGTGGATATAAATATCTTTTGGGCTTTTAAAGTGCCCCTGTGATCAAATTTTTGATTTTGATTTTTTTACTTTTTCGTGTACAATTAGACTTTCTTACTTATCTTGCCAAATTTCAATTGATTACGAACATCAGAAGTCATTTTATTTTAACATTTATTTCCGTGAATTTACGGCCGCCATTAATCAACCTTGTTCCAAGGCTTGGTTGCGAATGGGAGACAGTGACGTCAAAGACTCAAACATACCTCACGGGTTGAAATTATAATAACAATCAGCATAGAAAATTGCACGAGGAACAAGTCCAAAGTTTTTGTTGCTTTTCGCGTGATTTTCAATACTTATTGTTATTACAATTTCAACCCGTGAGGTATGTTTGAGTCTTTGACGTCACTTTCTCCCATTCGCAACCAAGCCTTGGAACAAGGTTGATTAATGGCGGCCGTAAATTCTCGGAAATAAGTGTTAAAATAAAATGACTTCTGATGTTCGTAATGAATTGAAATTTGGCAAGATGAGTAAGAAAGTCTAATTGTACACGAAAATGTAAAAAAATGAAAATAAAAAATTTGATCACGGGGGCACTTTAAAGGTAAAGCTAAAAGTGGTGACGAAGCCCCTTTAAAATCGCGGAACAAGTAACGTTTTATTTACATCACGTAAGCATACATTTGCACCAAATGTACGAGGTATGTCCAGAAATGCACGCTAATGAAATTCATGCTCTTTATGATAGACATCATGAAGTGTCCCCTAGCCCTAATTTTCACCTAAACACAAGCAATTCTGTCAAACATGAAGTCGTATGGAAATTACAAATCATTGTGTGTAATATGAAGTGCCCAAGGTCCGAGTTACGTGCATTTCTGGACATAAGTGAAATGTACATACATTTAAATCAGATTAACGCGAATGTGCATAAATTTAACATAAATTAGCCTCATAACAGACATGTGCTTTAATTCATTTAAATTTGTGTAACTAAAAGTAGTCCCTGATAAGGAAGAAAAGAACCTGGATTATTAATCGTCGGTAGCGCCATTGGAAACTTTATTGCGTTATTGAGTCTAAACACAAATTTTCCCTTGCTATTTTCTTTGTCCTACGCAGGATCCTGGTAGCAAATATTTCTTTGTGAAAGGAAAACAGAAAAGCAAGGCGAATTGTTCGAGCTGTAGTGTGCAGCTACCTTTTGATGTTCCACCTTCTCCTTACACTAAAGATGGTATGTAAGCTTACTCATTTTAACTCGTGGATAAACGAAGCGTTGAGCGAGTTAGTGCAGTGGCATAAGATTTCGCTCTGTCGCTCGATTGGCTGTTAACATTGAGCCAGCGATATGTAATGGTCACTTGCCTTACCCATGAGGACGGCGTTGGAGGGAGGGGAGGGTGGGGAGTTAGACGCAATGGTAGAGGGTCAGTAGAGCAAAAAGCCCTGGAGAGGGGAAGGTCGGTGAACATTGAGCCAGCGATATGTAATGGTTACCTGCCTTACCAATGGGAACGGCGTTGGAGGGAGGGGAGAGTGGGAAGTTGGTGGGGGGTCAGTGAAGTAAAACGCCTAAGTGAGGGGAGGGTTGTTGAAGTTTATTATGCTGTTCAAGGTGGTTCTAACTTTTGAGTTTGTGGATGAAATCGTTACGTGTGACAATTCAAGTGAAAGCTATTGAGCAGTACTTTCCTGTGGTACTGTTTATTATGCTGTACAAGGTGGTTCTAACTTTTGAGTCTGTGGATGAAATCCTAAAGTGGACCATTCAAATGAAAGCTACTGAACAATACTTTCCTGTGGTACTGTTTGTGCTGTACAATGTGGTTCTAACTTTGAGTTTGTGGATGAAATCTAAAAGTGGACCATTCAAATCGGAAGTATTTTTGCTAATTTAGAGCGTGTTCTATTGGGGACAACCGTTTTAGGTTGGTTGGGTTGGTTGGGTTTTTTCGTGTTCTATTGGAAAACAAAACCGTTATTAGTTGGTTTGGTTGATCAACTTTTTCAGCCAGCTCAGAACCTGGTTGAAACGGTTGCAAACGATGGGTAGCGCCCGCTGGCATATTGGCAGACGACAATACAATGTATTCGCGTGTCGTCAGCCGTGTCGTAACAAACAAAATGGCGGCTTTTTGGAATCAGGACATTCAAACCATAGATTTAGGTGAAATTTCTCGTTTGTTTACGCTTCAAAGCGAACCCAGCTCTGCAGGCTCCAATTCATTAGTGACTGAAGATGAGGGGTTTTTGCGGTGGACGGATGAAAGCGTCAAATTGTTAATCGCTTTGTATCACGAACATGGACACAAATTCGCCGACGTGAACTTCAAAAACAACGTCTTCTACAACTTCGGATACGGCAAGGACCAGGGCAGCAACTTCAGGGATTCCGGCCGCCATCTTGGCGAAGTTAACCCGAGTTACATAAAGAAAGCCTGGTAATGATTAACCCCAGGCCAAACCGCGTTTCAACCAAAAACGGTTAGAAAAGTCAGAGAAATGTTCTATTGGGACACCTCAACCAAATCAACCACAACTGGTTTAGGTTGAAACGGTTGTCCCCAATCGAACACGCCCTTAGATCAAGTTATCAAACCACTGTCATGTTTATGATTTTTTTGTTCAAACGTGATGAATTATTATTAAGTTTAAGCACAGGTACCCCAAGCTCAAGTGATGTTTGAACGTCGTGGTAACTGTTGCATAATAGCGAAATTATAAGGATTTGTATGGGGAAAATTCACTTCGAATTTGAGCGTAAAGTTAGGAAGGATATTTGAATAAAACTGGCTCACCTGAACTTCTTTGTGTGTTTACTTGTGTCTTGAGTCGTTTTGGGGTCGATTCGAAGTGATTCCAGCGAGTTTCAGTTCAACTGTTTAACACAAGTAAACACAGAAAAAAAAAAGAAGTCATTATTAACATTTGTTTTTATTCTCGATAGAACGCCCATGGATGTGGGACGTCAAGTACGACACACCGGACTGTCACGGCAGAATATGGTCACCGTCTTAGAGGCAGGACCAATCAGAACACAGCATGAGACATAACGGACTTTGAAAAGAGGGAATAATCTGATTGTCCAACTGAGTAGATTTGAGCGCGTTTAATGGAAAGTCCTCTGTTAATTTTTGTTATTTAAATGATACACCTGAAAACAAGTATAAAAGTCTATTTACTCTATGCGTTTGGCGTTCCGTTCTTCTGCGTAGTTAGAACAGAAATCAACAACTATGTGTTAAACAACAATACGATTGAATGATAGCACTATCTACCTTTTGAACAACCGGACCCTGAACAATAGTTAAATTACAAATTATAAATAATAGTTCTCGGTTGTTTGAGTTCGTTAATTCATCTGTTACAAATTGAAAAAACACATGATCTCATAACCATTTGTCGGCCGTTCATTATATTCATAATAAATAGCCGGTTAATTTGCTGGTAGTAATTCAGGGGCGGAAACAGGATTTTCTTAGGTGGGGGTGCACCTCTAAGGAATGACGTAACTGAAGGGTGAAGTAAACAAATTTTAAAAGCGAACGACGCAAAGGTCTTCTCAGTGAGGGGGGGGGGGGGGGGGGGGTGCGCACCCCCTGCACCCTTCCCCTAGATCCGCCCCTGGTAATTAGTATTTAGTTTAATTAAACGTTCATTATTTCGGATAATTAATCAAATCTTCTGATAATTGGTCATTGAAAAGTTCAATTGAGTGTTCAATTAATTAACTCATTCACAAACAATGCTACAAATTAAATTAATTGTTAATTTAAAAAAATGATTATGTAATTAACTTATTCATGAGCCGGAAAAAACAATTTAACAATTTGTTTTGGTTCATGAATTTCCTTTGTCAAAATTTAAAAAAAACATGACGTCATTGCTATTTATCGGCTGTTAATGTATTTCATAATAACCATCCGGCTAATTTGTTTTCGCGTAGCAATCAGAATTCTCCGGTAATAAGTAATTTTAAAATTTGTTCAAGACATTTATTCACAAATCGGAGCAACAGTAACAAATAATAACAATTTGGCAAGCTGGTCTCGCCCTACTAAATCTCGTAATTAACATCCGGCTAATTTGCTGGTAGTAATTAGTAATAAGTTTAATTAAACGTTCATTATTTCGGTGAATTTATTGGTAATTAGTAGTCAGATAATTGGTCATTGAAAAGTCCAATGGAGCGTTCAATTAATTAACTCGTTCAAAACATGATACGCTATAAAGCCCGATGAAATCAACGGTAACTGTACAATAGAAAGACCAGAGCAATAAAGAAGGACAGCAGAAAAAAACTGAGGTAGGAGATAGTCAGATATGAACCGCTGGAAAACGATGGAAAATCTTTCACCTTTCACCCGCCAGCAGCCGATGCCAGCAACATCTACAGTTGTCAATCATGAAAAACAGGACCGCCCTGGCTTGGTTCGTACCACTTCGTTAGCATCACCCAGTGAGGCTCTTGAACAAGGCGTTATCTGCAAGGAAAAGGTTAGCAAAATACCACTTTCCACCCGCCAGCAGCCGATGCCTTTAACAGCTTCAGTTGCCAAACATGAAAAACAGGCTCGCCGTAACTTGGTGCATACCACTTCGTTACCATTACCCAATAAGGCTCTTGAACAAGGCGCTAACTTCAAGAAAAACAGCAAAACAGTTTCTTTCGAGACCCCGGCGATGGAATACAAATGGCTGATGGAAGTCGAGGTTGCTATGCCCGAATATTTTATAAAACGAAAAATGCGAAGAATGTTTCTGGAAAAAGTGGAACAAGAAAAACAGGCACGCCGTAACTTGGTTCGTACCACTTCGTTACCATTACCCAGTAAGGCTCTTGAACAAGGCGCTATCTGCAAGGAAACGGTCAGCAAAATACCACCTTCCACCCGCCAGCAGCCGATGCCTTCAATGGCTTCAGTTCCCGAACATGAAAACCAAGAAAGACAGGCCCGCCGTAACTTGGTGCATACCACTTCGTTACCATTACCCAATAAGGCTTTTGAACAAAGTGCTAACTTCAAGGAAAACAGCAAAACAGTTTCTTTCGAGACCCCGGCGATGGAATACAGATGGCTGGTGGAAGTCGAGGTTGCTATGCCCGAGTATTTAATAAAACGAAAAATGCGAAGAATGTTTCTGGAAAAAGTGATTGCTTCTGGTAACGCGCACTGAAAAGCGAAAATCACACATTTGTTTATATAAAGAAAACGAGTGGCACATTTGTATTTACGTTTTCCAAATTAAAGGCCCAGTGTCACTCAAAATGCATTGCGCGCCCAATGCCTCGACGATTGAATTTAACGGAAAATCAGTCGAAAATTCCGAAAGAGCCAATCACGAGTGAGCTTATCATTTGAAAACAAAAGCAAATGGCCGCAAAGCCGAATGGGTGATACTGGGCCTTTAATGGTAACTGTTTTACTGCCAGTCATTGCAGATGCAAGTAGGGGATTTTTGTTTATCGCGTTTGAAGAACGCAAGTCTAATTTCGTGTTGGTTTTCCTGTGGTTTATGTGCAGTAAAATTTGAGATTTTTTGGTAGACGGTCGTCCAAATGGCACCCTGGATCCAGAGGTCCGTTCTCTGAATATCATGAGTGAAATTAACCGCATAAACGGTTAGAAGAAGCTCGCGAGACGGACCTCTGGTCACTCGAATATACAACCTCATTTCCATGCGAAGATCTAGTTCAGAATCTGAACTAGGTCGCTGATTGGTTCTCCTACTTGTTTCCAGACTCTACCGGGAGTTAACGATGCAACAGCAACTTCGATTGGCTGGACCGAAACAATTCGCAACGGGCGCGTGAAAAACCGGTTTCCCAAAGTGAAGCCACACAAACAACAATGGCAGACGTAGATAGAGATCGCGGCTTTTTGCGATCTTTAAGAAACTCTGTGGATTACTCTTTAGTATCCAAATTTTCAAAATATCAGAGAACTAATTTATTCAGCGCAAGGACGTCTTGAAAAGAGGTATTGACAGGCCAGACACGACTTATTAATTCGTGTTATCGTGGAGTGTGACCTTTAGAGTTTTGTTTGAACGAGGAAAATTTTTATCTCTAGCACGGAGGCGTGCTTTGGAGTTGCAGGTATTCTCGCTGAACGATTTCGCTGACCACCGGTAGGTGACAGGAAGAGAAATAGGTGTACTGGATTAATTGCGTGCGGATATCAAGAATTCTTTGTTTGTCAAATCTCTCGCCTTTCATGGCCTTTGAAAACGGTTGTATCCAGAAAGTTTACTTCTTTGTCTGAGATTAATGTTTGTTTGCAAGGACAATAAAATCTTCTATCTCCTTTTTCTCGACACTCTACAGTGAAAAAATGTCATCGATGTATCTTTTTTGATTTAATATTTCTGTCTCGACCGCGTTTTAAACATGTCAGCTGTTAGATTTAATGTAAACAAACAGACACGCTTTGGTCCCCAAGGTTTAAAACCGGTTTGGTGAGATATCCGATCCACAAATCGCATGGAAATGAGGTTGTGTACTCGAGTGCCCAGAGGTTTTTATTTTTTCTCGGCGCGTTGCGCCTCGTTGTCGCGGCTTCGCCGCTCAAATTCGCCGTTTTCACAAAAAAATAAAAACCTCTGGCACCCAGGGTATCCAAATGGCCGCCCCTATTGGCTTTTTCCAGGGGCTCATTTCCGCCGGAAATTCCTTCGAACGCGTCTCCATAATCTGTGATTACTGCTAGTTTAATACGTAATTGCCCTCAGAATTGATTATGTCGATTGTATTATAGTCATATACGTTTATTTGCTTTGTTCCTTGCATATAACGCAGATCTTTACACAGATCCTATGTAAACATATGACTGATTCACTTTATACTAAGAATATTCCTTGTAGTCCGTTTCATACATGTTCTGTATTTATCTGTATAGTCAGATCGCTTAGTCGATTTCCCTTTCGTAAACGGTCGATGCCATAACATTCATTAGCAACCAAGTCTTTTGTAATGGTGGATGCCATTTCTCTCTAGTTTATGTCGTTTATGCCTGGATTGTAGGACGAAAGTAGGCTATCATTATTAGATAAAATTGGGCCTAGCTAGAAAAGCGATTATTAGGCCTAAGCTACAGAATTCACGACTAGGTTATTAGATTTAGGGATAGGGTCAACCGTTATAGATGTATCATTAAGAAAAGCACCTTTTAAAAATTAATTTTTTTCCCGGATCAACTCAGTGGCTTGGTGGTGAAGGAGGGATGTTAACATGCAAGAAGTTAGAGAAGTTTGGGGATCGATTCTAGGTTATTTATTAATTGCATTTTTCTTTTTCTGATACAAAAAAAAAATCGAAAATTAAATGTCACTAAAATGGCAGCGACCATTTACGAAAGGGAAATTTAGTCGATCCCAACTGAAATCGGACTCCCCGTGTGAGCGACCTCATGATGTTAGTGATGTAATAAGTAAATAGTTCGGCTATTTCACCCACATGATCTCTGTATGTTCGCCTGTGGTGTTGTGGTTATCGCGTCTGCCTTGTAAGCAGGAGACCGAGGTTCGATTCCTTGCTGGTGAACCATGTTTTCATATAGTTAACAGTCATCAGTTGTGCGAAAGCGAGTGCAATATCGCAATAGAATGGCGCGAGGTAAAATATTGTTGAAAGCCTTTTACTTAAGGTTACAGTGTACCTTCGGGGGTGTCTCCAGTATAACAGCTCTAGCGTCTTAAGATTACACTTAATATACCTAAACCCAGGTATCAAATTAAAGCTTATAGAGCTGGCTATCTAAATGTGGAAACCATTTGGTAATAAAATGAATTGTCGAATTTTTTACGACGTCTAAATTCGAACGTCCGAATCAGCTTTAAAACGCTATAACTCAAAGCGATTATTATATTTTGCTAATTTGATTTATTCTCGGGTTTCCGGACACGAAGCGCTAAAAAAACGTGTCGGCGATTTCCCATATTCAATTGCAGTGAAAAGTTACAGAATATTTTCGAAAAAGAGAGAAAAAAAATTGGAATGATCGCACGGAAATGGCTCTTGACGAAAAAGTTTTCGGAATTAAAAAATTCGCCGACACGTTTTTGTTGATTATATGTTAGCCTAGCTTCTGTCCAAATTTGAGGAAAATCGAACAAATTTCCTTTGAGTTGTAGCTCTTTAAAGTGTCCCCAACAAGCGAAAAATTAACTTTGAGAAAACGGCGCTTAAAAAAACATATCGCTTAATAAACAAACTCCGCCCACAAAAGTTATACCGTCATTTCTCCGTCAATTTTCACTATTTTTCGATAATTTTTTTTTTTGGATGAAAGTTCATCCTGTAAACTTTATTTTAACGCCAAAAAAAAATTTTCAATAAATTTTCGATCTGAAGGTACACTGTAACCTTAATAAACAGTTGTATATCTCAATGAATTTTTCCCGAAACTGTGATTTGTTATCAATGTGTTGAATTGTAAAACATTTATAGTTCTCAAGCTTGCGCCGGCGATATCGCCTGATTTTAGCCAACTCGGCCAACGGCCTCGTCGGCTAAGTATCCGGCGATATAGCGCTTCGCTTTCGCACTATAACTGTTAAATATACGTATATGTTTAAGAGTACTCCCAACTTTCGCGGGTGTGCTTCCGAAAATATTCGCACATCTCAGCATGCGCCAGTTTCAAGAGCAATATAACAAACTATATATCAATAGAAAGCTCTTGCCCGTTCGTAAACAAAAGTCGTTAAAATAACATATCTTTTCTCGAAAACTACATATATTAAACTTTTTATTGATGTATATAGTTTGTCGTATTACTCTTGAAGCACGTGTACGGTCTGTACGAATTGTGTTTCAGTTTTTACATCTTTGTTACATCTTACCCAGTATTAGGTTCTTGAACAAGGTGCTAACTTCAAGGAAAACAGCAAAACAGTTTCTTTCGAGACCCCGGCGATGGAATACAAATGGCTGATAGAAGTCGAGGTTGCTATGCCCAAGTATTAAATAAAACGAAAAAATGCGAAGAATGTTTGTGGAAAAAGTGATTCCTTCTGGTTACGCGCACAGAACAGCGAAAATCACACATTTGTTAAATGAAAACGAGTGGTACATTTGTATTTACTTTTTCCAAATTAATGTTAACTTTTTCACTGCCTTTCATTAATGCTAGCAGTATTGTTTTCAAATGGTTATAGGTTCATAAACCTATGTTCTTGCAAAGAAGCAATCGGACAGTTTGTTGTAATCGGACAATGTAATCAGCTAAATGGACCAATCACATCATTTCATACAATCACAACATGGCAATCGTTTTTCTACATATTTCAATGACGCTTTCGTTTTATAAAAGCATTTCTTCAAGTTATTCTTCTGAATTTACTCTCATTAATTTGCATGTTCTCGGGAATTGAAATGGTTATGATTAATAATAATAATAATTAAGGACTTCGTGCCGTCCAATTCTGTCTGTAATCACAGTCGTGATTAACAAATTTGACTCCTGCAACGCAGTGGACCAATTTTTGTTAATCAGTCGTGTGATCACTGAATCGTATTACCATTATATATTATAATATTATAACTGCAGTGAAAAAATATGTACTTATTGACTAAATTTAGTCAATAAGTACATATTTTTTCACTGCAGTTATAATATTATAATATATAATGAATACGATTCAGTAAGTGGGAGGGCCGGATGGGAAAATATTTAGCTCGAGGTCATGGCGGACGGACAGAGCCCAGCGAGGTCCGTGCGCCATGACCGAGAGCCAAATATTTTCTCATCGTGCCCGACTTAAGGTAGTCAATAAGTATTTTATCATATGACCAATTTGGATGCAAAATTACTTGAAATTTTAAACTGCGAGGCCGTCCGCTTTTATAGTAGGACCGTAAGTCTACTTCCGGCCCCGCTCGCTTATATGCGTACGGCCCTCATACGGGAGTTTCATCAATGGTTTTGCAAAGAAAAGGTTCGCTGGGCCGAAACGAACCGGTCATATGATAAAAAGATGTCTCCCATTGCGGAAAAATCATATTTTGGCACATTTAAATATATCAATTTTCACCTTCACTGTGAAGAGTGAAGATATCAAGTTATCTTCACTGTGAAGAGTGAAGATATCAATTACTTTACGTCAGTTACTATTTTTTTGTCTCATGAAATGTCAAACGAGCTGAAAGGTGTTGCTCCACAATCGAAACGCCATCGATCTTCGTAAAATTTCGGAAAATGAACGGAAGCGTTCGTGCAGCCTTAGGACAAAGCGAAATTTCATATCTCCACGCCCATTGCATAAATCAATCTTCTATTTATGAAACAGGGTTACGCTTAACTATTTGTTAGTTACAAAACACGAACATTTTATTCACCTCACTGCTTCATACGTATCCGCAGTTACGAAAATAATGATAAAAATTAGCCGGTGACATCGGGGAAACTTGTGGTTACGGTATGGCGCGTCGCACTGTGGAGGGGGTCAGATGTCATGCACAGTGATTGTGCTTTTTTTGGCTCAAACTATTAAATATTCTAATAACTACCTTTGCTCATACATAAAATGCTCAAAGAACACAAAGAAAAAAATATATGGGGTGTTTCCTCGACGGGAGAACAAATTATAATCAGTTTTTGAACTATTTTACCAAGACACAAGAAAAGAACTTGAAGACATTAACTATTTGTTTTTTTTTGAGGGGGGGGGGGGGGGGGGGATAAGTATTAACAAAATCCATTGTGTTATCCACTGTATATTGATTTATCCGGGGATAGCACCATCCACCTTTTGAACAACTAGGCCCTGAACAATACCTAAATTATAACGGTTACATTTATCGGTTGTTTTAGTTCATTAATTCATTTGTTGCAAATTGAAAAAAAAAAAAAAAAAAAACACATGACCTCATGACTCTTTCTCGGTCGTTCATTATATTCATAAAAAATATCCGGCTAATTTGCTGGTAGTAATTAGTATCAGTTAGTATGAAGTTTAATTAATGTTTCATTATGTCGGTTAATTAACGAAGTCCTCTCAGCTGTCCTCTAAAAATTGGTCATAGAAATGTTCAATTGATTGTTCAGTTAATTAACTCATTCCCAAACAATGCTACAAATTAAACTAATTAACAAATGATTAGTTAATTAACTTATAAGACGAGAAAAAACACTGGTTGTTTTGGTTCATGAATTTCTTTTGTCACAAATTAAAAACAAAAACAAACAATGACGTAGTAATTTGTATTAAGTTTAATTAAAGGTTCAGTAATTTTTTAGTCAGATAATTGGTCAATGACAAATCCAATGGAGCGTTCAATTAATTAACTCGTTCACAAACATGCCACGCTGTATAAAGCCCCAAGAAATCACCAGTAACCGTAGAATAGAAGGACCAGAGGAACCAATAACGACAGCAGAGAAAACTGATGTAGGAGATAGTCAGACATGAATCGCTGGAAAACGATAGAAAGTCTTCAGTCTGCATTCACCCGCCAGCAGCCAATGCCCACAACATCTCCAGTGGCCAAGCATGAAAAACAAGAAAAACAGGACCGCCGTAACTTGGTTTCTTCGCTTCCATTGCCCAGTAAGGAAAAGGCCAGGAAAATACCACCTTTCACCCGTCAGCAGCCGATGCCTTCAACAGATTCAGTTGCCAAGAATGAAAAACAAGAAAAACAGGACCGCCGTAACTTGGTTCGTCCTTTTTCACTTCCGTTAACCAGTAAGGCTCTTGAACAAGGCGCCATCTGCAAGGAAAACAGCAAAACAGTTTCTTTCGAGACCCCGGCGATGGAATACAAATGGCTGATAGAAGTCGAGGTTGCTATGCCCAAGTATTTTATAAAACGAAAAATGCGAAGAATGTTTCTGGAAAAAGTGATTGCTTCTGGTAACGCGCACTGAAAATCACACATTTGTTTAATGAAAACGAGTGGTACATTTGTATTTACGTTTTCCAAATTAATGGTAACTGTTTTACTGCCAGACATTAATGCAAGTAGGGGATTTTTGTTTATTTAATACGTAATTGCCCTCAGACTTGATGCTGTCGATTGTATTATAATCATATACGTTTATTGACTCTTTATTTGCTTTGGTCCTTGAATATAACACTTGTCTTTACACAAATCCTATGTAAACATGGCTGATTCACTTACAGTAAGAATATTCTTTGTAGTCCGTTTGATATGTTATGTATTTATCTGTATAATCACATTGCTTAGTCGATGCTGATTTATCTTTCGTCAACGGTCGATGCCATTTTTAAAGATCGATGCCATAACAGCCTTTTGAAATGGTCGATGCCATTTCTCTCCAATTTATGCCTGGATTATAGGACGAAAGTAGCCTATCATTATTAGATAAAATTGGGCCAAGGAAAAGCGATTATTAGGCCGCCTAAGCTACAGAATTCACGACTAGGTTATTAGATTTAGGGATAGGGTCAACCGTTATAGATGTATCATTAAGAAAAGCAACTTTTATAATTTAAAAATTTTCTGGATGAATTCAGTGGCGTAGTGGTGAAGGAGGGATGTTAGCCTACAAGAAGTTCGGGGTTCGATTCTAGGTTATTAATTGCATTTTTCTTTTTCTGATAGAAAAAAAAAAGAATTCGAAAATTTTTCTAAGTGTCGGCGCTAAAATGGGAGCGACCGTTTACGAAAGGGAAATTAAGTCGATCCCAACAGAAATCAGACTCCCCGTGTGAGCAACCTCATGATGTTAGTGATGTAATAAGTAAATAGTTCGGCTATTTCACCCACATGATCTCTGTTTGTTCGCCTGTGGTGTTGTGGTTATCGCGTCTGCCTTGTAAGCTTGAGACCGAGGTTCGATTTCTCGCTGGTGAATCATATTTTCGTATAGTTAACAATTATCAGTTGTGGGAAAGCGAGTGCAATATCGCAATAGAAATGGCGCGAGGTAAAATATTGTTGAAAGCCTTTTACTTTATAAAAAGTTGAATATCTCAATGAATTTTTCTCGAAACTGTGATTTGTTACCAATGTGTTGAATTATAAAACAATTATAGTGCTCAAGCTTGCGCGGTGATATCGCCTGATTTTAGCCAATTCGACCTACGGTCTCGTCTGCTAAGTATCTGGCGATATAGTGCTTCGCCTTCTCACTATAACTGTTTTGAAAATGCATCTGTTTTTCAGGATCTTTGCATGTAATATGACAAATGTAAATAAAAGTGTTTTTGTGCGCGCGAACGTTTTTTAGAATGTTGACTTGTAAGCTAAAGAGAATTTGAAGCACTTTTATTAGGGTCTTTCCATGTAATATAACAGATGTAAATAAAAGTGTTCATTTTGGGCGAGAACGTTTTTCAGGATGTAGACTTATTACTCATGCGCGTAGCGGCATGAGGTAAGGTTTCGGCTCCGTGTTTCTTGTTATTATTTTTATTATTATTATTTTTATTTTTTGTGTTACGATTTTGCATGCAAATTTATGCACGCATATTTTAAATTGTACACTTTCTGTTTAGTGACTTCTGGCTACTCTCACTTCCGGTAAAAGAGCGTTACTCAAGTGTCACGACAGCGTCTCCTACAACCCTACTTACATTAGCAATGTTCATGTTTGGTATATATAAGACTTAGAAGAATCATTCCCTTCATTGTGGTACAGCCTTCATTTCCAAAACAATCAATAGTAAACAACGTGGTTTGCAGGAACGATGACTGAATGAAAGGAGTACTCTTCGCCATGTCGGACATCTTCTTACCATGTTTAAAATATATCATGAAACTAACTTACGCATGCGCATGAGTATAGGCTGCTAGGAGCCTCTTGTTCTTGTTTGCTAGAGCCTCTGAAGCAATTTTTTCAGGGTCTTTCCAAGTCTTACAAAAGAAAGTGCTAACCTTTGTCTCGCTAATCAAAAGAAAAATAAGATATCAGTAGTGTAATCGGTAGCAAAAGAAACAATTGAAGATTTGAATATCATGATTGATCTTGCATCAACATGAATATTTTTAGGAAACACTTCCTGTCGATTACACGACACTTGTGATTACCGCAGGCTCATAAATCAATATGCCGATAGGGTATATACTTCATGCCAGTATGCCATGTAGTCGCCCGCCTGCCCGTCATATTTAAAAATGCCCGTCATATTTACATCAAGGAAAGGATTAAAAATCACTCAATCAAACTGTCAAATTGATCAAGAGGGCGGCTGCTTTGCCTTCAGTGCCAAGACTGTGAGAAAAACAGCAGCATTTGCTAGTTCAGTTGTCGATCGCTCTCGAGTTTTTCTTTCTTTTCTTTTTTTTTTTTTTTTGCGGCGTTCTGACAAGTAAAATCCCATGGAAATAGTGGACTACGACTTTTTGCAGAGCTGTACCATTATGAGCGAGTATAAGCAAACTATCGTCACGAACTGATTGTTTTCCAAGTGTTGCAAAAAGGCTCAATTGGGCAATCTATCACCAACAATACGACCTTATTTCTCCAAAACCAGGAAAAAACCCAGCTGTTTGATATACAACACGTAAAGATACTACCTTAGTTTACATCACCATGTACCCCATTTTGTTATAAGCTTTGCGAGGATTTGTTAAAAAAAAAACAAGCAAAATTTGCATAATTTCGCTCATTGGTATAGTCCCTGTTAGAAAATGCTGTAAAAAAATAATATAGATTAGCTGCACTTAATTTACTGTTATCGTTTAAGGGGCTATGCTTTCTAGATTATATGTAGTTGGTTTCAGTTAGTTTGCTCTACAATTTGAAAAAAATATTTTCATTCAATTATTCACAAAATTTATGCCTGACTGAGGGTAAAAATGACTTCCAAAGGGGACCCCCCTTGGGAAACACAAATGAAACAAGCTTGGACTAAACTAATATCATATCTATCAATACTTCACTAAGTTATGTCTATATGCAAAGTATGAGCCAAATCTGTGATGTAGGCTGTAGCACCTTTTGCATGGTTTTCTCCTGGATAGCTTCTTAAGCTTGCTCTATTATCTTGAAATATATAGCTAGAACAAATAGCCAAAAATGATGAAATCAAAGCCGAATCAGTTACCAGTTAAAAGAGACAAAATTTTCCGCTAAAAAAGTCAAAGTTTCACAAGAATGGCAGTTTTGATTCACGAAATCAAATTTGATGAACTCATGTAATCCACTTCAATCCTTGAAATCTTGCAGTTAATCTCAAAACTACTGCTACTCTTTTGTTCAATACAATCTTTTTATCCTATTTAGTTGAAAATTTGGTGGCATTTTCCGCGCGTTTAATCTGGTCAATTTTAGAATTATGCCTTTTCTTAGTACTCAGCTATGTTAAATATATGATCAGTATGTTGTTTTCAATTTAGGTCACCTTTAATCATTGATATTCCAAGATATTTAACCATGCATTTCAATTCAAGAAAAACGAATTTAGTTTCACAATTTTGTTATATAGTTACTCAAAAGTTTGATTCATAAGAAACCATAAGAAATAGTTTTTTGATAAGGTCAATAAATACGGAAATTCGATTTAGTTATATTTTACGTCGATTTATTTGCTCTTAAGTGTAGTTAATTAATCCATTGTTTCCAAATGACCATTTTACCTAAGGCTTGCCAGTGTTTGTTTACCCAATTCAGATCATGTGATGTTATTTTAGAGACTGACTGATTTTTACAAATTTTGTTATATTCACGTGTATATGAATGCACGATTTTTTTTAGAAATACGAAGAGCAATTCTCTGGTGAACTGAAACGTTGTTATGTTATGATCACAACACAACAAACGATCACCATACAACAAATACAAAAACAATATAAATTATCCACACCTAAACACCTTCAGTTGTTTCTTTCACAGTTTAATTGATATATAATTGATATAATTGATATATTTTCGTTTCATTCTTTGCCAGCCTTCATTCACCTAATTCAATTCAAGCAAGTAGATCGCTTTAATTATTGTTAGTAAACACATAATTTCACGTATTTCCGCTGGTTTGAGGGTTATTTCTGTAGTATAATAAAACGTCCACGTGATTCGTGTGAACCAAATATGGCAACATATTTAAGTCGAGACTTCAATATTGGGCGACATGGAATGTTGAATCCAATATTGATTATATCGAGTTCATAATAAAATGATTACCAAACCCGAGCTTCGGGTCGTGTTCGCAAAGAGAATCATTCCTTCAACAACGAACAACGAACTCATTCCCAAGGGTAGGAAATTTATTTTTTTTATAGCTAATGTTTATTTTTTGTGCTTTTACAGGTGCAACAAAAATCTTGGTAATGCATGCAAAGTTTTATTGTCATCTGTAACATTTAAAGGGGCAGTATCATATATTTTTCGGTGTCACTTTAAAAAGTCAAAAAACTTATTTTTACCAAAGAAACCCTAAAAATAATGCTCTAGTTTTATTAACCATTACTATGCTAGTTCACTGAATCTATAAATGCGTTTATTTGGCTGCGGATGGCCGGGATGGGATTGGAACTTGGAAAACAGTAGCCACCTTTTTTCAAGTTTTTCCCATGCGTCTTGAATACATCAGTTAAATCTTATTATGGTTTGCAATCTTTCTTCCAGGAATCACCTCTTATATTTTCCTCTTGGAGCATTTTGCTTGAGAACAAAGGTACTTCGTCAAATATTTAGAACAGTTTTGACCGAGATTTAGAGCACTGAAATCCGCGTGACAATGCCCCTAACGAGACATTAGCTATAACCAATACTTGTACTGGATTATTTCAAAGACCTTTGTCCTCATGAAAAGATCAGTTAGCAAAAAAATAAAATAACGACCAGGGATATTTTAGTTTCTTAGCCGACTAATCCCTTTGATTCAACTTTAGTTTACGAAAATAATCCTCCGCTTTTAATAAGACTGTTTTTTTTTGGGGAAGATAGATTTATTTGCTCAAAAATGTACACAATACGTACACGAACACGTTTTTGTTAACCAACAATATTTTTCCCCAGCTATTTCCGGAAGTCACATATAGTTCCCAGATATCATCTTTCTCCTGATTGGAGTGGAATTGTGAATACAACAATATGGATTCCAAAGTGTGTATTGTTTTACTGGCAGCTTGCAGCATTGTATCTGGTAGGTCACATATTTGTTGCGTGAAATCCAGCTCCGTTTAATGAATGCTCACATTTAACATTAAACACAAAAGTTAAACGGATCCACTGAAAAGACTTTGAAACAATAGGCCATTTGCACGATGGCGTCATTTGACTACAACTACCAGAATTCATTTCGTTTTTTCTTTCTTATTTAAATTTTGTAATCCCAGTGAGGTTTAAATAACAATGGCCCTAATTTGCACTACAAAACAAAAAACTGAAGGATTGTAGTAGTTGTAGTCATATGACGTCATCATGCAAATGGCCTAATTAACATCATCAAAAAAGAAAATACCTGTTTACTGCAATTACTTAACAGTCTATTGGTCTTGGGTGCGGGGAAAAAAAATAAACAGTTAATTAAGAGCGGTTACACACACCACTGTATACAACATTTCCCATGCATGGTAAATTGAGGCGAGGTAAATCATCAGTCAGTGGATTTTCGTCACTCATAGTACTTTCCACTTGTGTCAAACGGAGCATCGTGATTGATTCTAGCTTCTTTTTCTGGCTTCTTTTTTTACCCTAGCTCGCTCTCTCTTATCACGGACGCTTTTTTTTTGTTCTTTTGGATTTTTCTATGTTATCTATGGAGAATTAACCACGTATCTCGGAGTAGTCGGTCACAAGTACTAGATGAATTTACCCGTCGTAAAAGGGACAATTATTGCGGTAAAAGTGTGCCGTGTAAACGTATCTGTGGCATTTAATTATTCCTTGAAATAAAAACAGGGAAATCTGTGGAGTATAATTTACATATGTTGTCAATATATCATATATGTTGTCAATACACACACACGAACATGAAGGATCAATAAATACCAGGGGAGGGGGGTGGGGTTACTAAAAGATACCAACAACAAGTTATAAATGTCTTTATCATATATATATATATATATATATATATATATATATATATATATATATATATATATATATATATATATATATATAGAATGAGTTGTAATTATCAAGCTTCCAACTCCATGTCTTGACTTGATTTTGCTTTATTGACCCTACGTTTCGGCCATCACGGCCTTCTTCAGGGGAGTTACAAGTGTGTTAAGGCTCGCGTAAACCGTTGGCTATTCAAAACTATAACGTGACATGTATGGCGTCTATGATTGGTAGATAAACTAACAAAGTTATGCGCGCGCTAGAAAGTGCGCGCACTAATGTGGGTTAAATAAGCGTGCACTGAAACGCGCACGTCTTAATGTGGCGTAGTAGGAGAAAAATATAATAGTGTAAAATATAGATAGATTACCAATCATAGTAACTATGAAATGTATACCTAATATAAAAAGTATAAGTGTATCATAATGTGGCACCTAAATGCAGTATGGCTCCGAGAGAAGGAAAGGATAATGAGTGAGTTCAGTCAAAAATAATAAGCTTGTGTAGACAGCAAATAAATTCAATGAAATGTAGGTGTAAATGAAATAAAATGAAATGAAATGAAACCAGAAACTAGATCAAGTTATTGATTACTGGTTTCAGTCTGTTAATCCAGTAACTTTCTCTCGTTCTTCTTGTGTCTAGATTCTTGTTTCGTACTTTTTCGATGACTGATAACTTCATGTGCTGGCGTCCACATTTTTTGAAATGTCTTACTGTAGGGATGTTCTTATTCCCGATGGTGATGTCTGATCTGTGTTGGTTTGCTCTCATGTGTATGCTGTTTTTTGTCTCTCCAATGTACTGATCTTTACATTTGGCACAAGTGATCAGGTAGATAACATTCTCAGTTTGGCAGTTACTGCGTTGTTTCAAGATAACTGTTTCACGGGTGGTTGTACTTGTTACTGAACTGGAGAACGAGCCATATGATAGGCAACAGGCACAACGTGGATCAGACATGCACGGCCAAAATCCCGGCTTGGTATTAGGCGTAGGTCTGTGCTGTTTGTGTATGTGTGTAACGTGTATTTTGAGGCCTTTGTTGCAGTTGAATGAGCGGCTACAGATGATACATTTAGTTGCATCGCTGTCCGGTGTATATACAGAGGTGGGTGTATGGGTGTTTGGATTGTCCGGTTGTAGGCGCCTACTGGTGAGTAGCTGTGACAAGTTACGACCTTTTCTGTAAGCGACGAGTGGTGGTTTAGAAAAGATATCTTTACTCTCGGAGCCATACTGCATTTAGGTGCCACATTATGATACACTTATACTTTTTATATTAGGTATACATTTCATAGTTACTATGATTGGTAATCTATCTATATTTTACACTATTATATTTTTCTCCTACTACGCCACATTAAGACGCGCGCGTTTCAGTGCACGCTTATTTAACCCACATTAGTGCGCGCACTTTCTAGCGCGCGCATAACTTTGTTAGTTTATCTACCAATCATAGACGCCATACATGTCACGTTATAGTTTTGAATAGCCAACGGTTTACGCGAGCCTTAACACACTTGTAACTCCCCTGAAGAAGGCCGTGATGGCCGAAACGTAGGGTCAATAAAGCAAAATCAAGTCAAGACATGGAGTTGGAAGCTTGATAATTACAACTCATTCTACATTAACCTTTTCAAGCTACAAGATCGCACTTTACTAGAGTGATCCTCTGTCTTCGACAAGGCATACAGCATTGTTTGAGAGACCTGTCACAACACTATATATATATATATATATATATATATATATATACAATTATATATATATATATATATATATAATTTTATATATATTGTGAATAAAATGTATGTTGATACCAACGACAAGTTATAAATGTCTTTATCTACACGCTATGCTCGATGTTTCTTCAGTAGATATAAAACTCTTGCAATCAGTTTTCTTTGACTCTATCCCTGATGGAGACTAGTCTTTGTGGTACATATTTTTTTTGGAGATGATATACTCGGGACACTCACGTTCAAATATTGTATTTGTTATATTATAAAAAAAATGTATGTTGTATGTCTGCACATTCGTGAATCATAATTGTGTTTACATGATTTTACTTATTATTTATTTATTTTAATTGCAACCATTAATTAATAAGTGCAATATTTGCTAGCTGCTAGAGTGAAAAGATGTGGGACATGATGATAGGGAGTCAAATTGATGATCCTCGCATTGATATTAGCAAGATAAAGTGTCCCGCCAAATATCGAAATTTCGCATTCCTAATTTCTCCACGTTATTATTGCGAGATGCCACCAAATATACAACTAAATTGAATAAAAAGCTTCTACAAAGCAAAACAGAACACTGAGAACTCTTCAAGTAGTGAAGTCGTGCTTTAAGAAGCTTTAAGGGTCTTGAAAGTGCCCCTAAGGTACGAGAATTAATTCAATATATTGTTATGATTTGTTCTTCATGTACAGTCGCTTTTCCGGTCACACTAGGTGATCCGTCACGCACTTTACTACACTGTACGTCATTTGAAACCTTTAATCAGTCTTTCGCAATCACTAGTGCATGCAAGGTCAACTTTAACTTTTATATTACTTCGCCTCAGGCTATAAACCACTTGAAAATCGCCACTTTTTAAGGGATCGAGCCCATTTTATAAGTCGTGCGCTTGGCTTGTAGCCAAGAGAACGACAAACAAGTAGTTTGGGGATAAACTGAAGGATTACAAGGATAGAAGAGGATTACAGTTCATTAAATTTGATTTTGTGACAGGCAGCCAAATAATCAAAATTTCCATTCTGGTAAACATATTGAGTATTTATTAGCAGAATATTGCGTCTTTTAAATTTATACCACTTCTCACTATTTCAAGACGATAAAGAAAGCTTCTGGCCATACTCCTCAAATCACGATACTGTATATCAGCCTCCCTAGCGCCAGCAATGCACGCAGGCCACATGTTGCTGGTATCATTGCGAAGATAATCAATTTCACTCATATAGTTCTTCATATGTAAAATAAATGAAACCTTGTTTAACGAGCTGCGTTTGACAAACCTGTGGCCCTCGAATTCCAGATCGAATTGGAATTTAGAAATGTTTCATAGTCCGCAATTGACATGTATAATAATTTCATATTCATTGTGCGTACGGTTTAGCTTTATTATCTCACTCAGAATTACTGGTGTCACCTTATTACCTCGCTCGACTCTCTATAAGCGGACACCTCTCCAAGACGGACAGTTGGGGCCGGTCTCGACTGTGTCCGTCTTAGAGAGAGTTGACTACATTCCCATTTAAAAAAAAAATGAAAAAACTTTAGTTTTGTTATTATTATTGTTGTCGGTTGTTATAACTATGCAGTTATTTTTAAAACTACTGCAGCTATAATAAGAAGTTTTTAATATCAAAAACATAGTTTATTGGCGCCCACTTTATTTTGCTGATTTTAAAAACCAATTGGATGTTGTTTTTGTTATCGCTGACTGATATCGGCTTAACGAGATTGTAAAATAGTCTGGATATAACAAAAACCGATTCTAATATCAAGTGTTTTATTATTGTCACTGGCAAGGGAAATAATAACAAGAAGCTGTACATAGCTTGAACTCGTGGCGTCTTTAACCCATTGCAGTAATGATTTCCGAGTGTTTTAAGTGCTTCTATCGAGAAACATAAAATCATGTCTAAAAAGTTAGACTGGACTACATTCACCATTGTTCACTACATTCAGTAGCCCGGACACCTGAAACCTCGATCGCTGGGCAAATGGCAAGATATACAAAACACTAAACTTACCGGAACAAAAATCCCATAGCAATAAGCGACAAATAAATTATCAAACGGTCATATCCATTATTGTTATATAGCTGCAGTTTTTCTCAATAAAACGTGTGCGTTGATTGGTTGATTCATGGTCACATGACAGCTAACAAACAAACTGTTTCCCGCCAATTGTCCTAAGCGGGCAACATTTACGAAAGCGGGCAACAATTTTGACGTCAGACATTTGACATTTGACATTGCACTGTTGCCCGCTAGCGCACATGATCAGACCGTGACAAAAGGTGGCACGATTATGATGCGATTGATCTTTCCCTAGAGTGCTCAGCGCGTTTTTCAAACTGTGTTGCGTTGTGTTTCTTGTGTTGCTATATAACAAATCACTTAATGGCTGATCCCTCGGGAAACAGTGAATTTTGTTTACCTCGAATCTCGATGTTTCCCTCGACTTCGTCTCGGGAAACATCGAGGTTCTCGGGAAACAAAATTCACTGTTTCCCTCGAAACCAGTCATTAAGTGTTTAATGAACGCCTTACAATGCTTTATCAGAGATTCTGCCGCCATCTTGAAATCAAGTGCGAGATCACGAGGTCGCGTGTTAACCAATCAGACCAGTGAAACTAAAATATGCTTGCATAAATTTACATGAAAAAACAAAATAGAAAACTCAGATGGCAAAACATAACTCGTTGGCTACGCCAAGAGCTAGTAAAAAAAAACTAAATAATTGTGAAACTTTCTGTCTAACATGATTTTACAGCCAAAAATAAAAGAAACAGAAGCAAAATAAAGTAAAATAACAGTACTGTATAAATCAATCAATCAATCAATCAATCAATCAATCAATCGACTTTGTTTATTAAACAAGGGTGAGTCACTTCAAAGTAATATGCGACTGACAAACTTATGGCCTTCGAATTCCAGGTAGAAATGGAAAAAAATAAATATATAAACTTAAACATTATGAATCATTTTTTACTTTTAGCCCTCGATCATATTTTCCTTTCTTTGTCGTAAGGATCAGTTTAACATTTAGCTTGTCTCACTTTAAGCGTTATTACTGATCTACAATAAATAAATTACAGTTGTTCTGTTCCGAGACATAAATGGGAAACTAATTAGGTATCTGTTATTTTCAGGCAAAATGCATTGGGGATATGAAGAAACAGGTACAGCACTATATCTAGTACTCGTATATGTATGAAGCTTCGGATCAACCGTTTTAATCTAAAGACTTATTAGTATAGCTGCCAGGGTACTTTATTGTTTTCTGTTTGGCTTGGTTTGCTAACGAATCATTTTCCTGTATTAAATATGCGAAAGGGGTATGAAGTAAAATATAAAAAAATGTCCATTTATCATTTTTGAAAAAAAAAATTAGTTAAAGATGGTCCAAAGGTAATAAAACGTCCATCATACATGTATTAAGTCACTGTGTCCTCAGTTTTCCCCTTTGAGTGAAATATGATATAATCAAGGGGGAATTTTTGACTATATTTATACATGCACTATAAATCAAAAACTATAAACTGCCCATGCAGTACTATCCAACATTAAAATAACTCTATTTCCAGATTCCTGCTGCATCAATGGCCCTTATCGTAGATGAGTACGCCACGCCAACATATCAGCGGTTTCTCGCTTTTTTGACCCCATAGTCTCGTTTTGATGTTTACGCTCATCGTTGTCAGAGGTTCTCGTAAACATCAAAACGAGACTATAGGGTCAAGAAAGCCAGAAACCGCTGATATGTTTGCGTGGCGTACTCATCTACGATAAGGGCCATTGACATTGTTGTATAAGTCGATATTACAAACATTTCTCTAAACAGAAACGCTTTGGATACCCTCACCAATTTTCTAAAATCTACGAGTAGTTTTTGAAAGCCGTCTCCCCCGTCCCCCCCAAACTTGGGTTGCAAAATCATAAACCCTTCAAAATCGACATAGTGCCCCCTCAAGACAAATTCTGAATGCTCCCTAAACAATTACGGTTTTGCGTTTATAATAAACCTAATAATCAAATGGCAGCTTTTATCTCACTCACCCTAACTGCTCATTTATATCGTTAGCGCACGATATCTGTTTTACGTAAATTCAATTTATGTTTTTACAAACAAGAAAAAGTAACAACAACATTGACCAATGTAATCTCTACCAATCAGCATTTTGCATTGATTTTTGACGCAGATATTCAAATTCTTGAGATATCGCTATTCCTCCTCCCTCTCCCCTTCTTCCCCAAGAGAGCTTTCATCCTATAAGGACCTATAAGGTTAACATTATTCCGTTGCTTAAAAAAAAGGCGTTGCTAGGGACCTATGACGCCATTAAAATGGCGGCCAAAATGGCCGCCGCCTTGGCATTTACTGAAAACGTTTCATGACCCTGAAAACTTTTCCTAATATAATTGTAAAATATGATAAGATACTTTTGTTTTAACTTTGAGAAACCTTGATTGTTTTCAGATTTTGGCCCTGGAGACTGGGGAAGAATGGCGCCACTATGTGCAAGACAGTCCCAGTCTCCAGTTAACATTGTATCAAGGTCGACCCACATCAACGTATCGTACCACGGCCTGGTTCTTAACGTTGCTCAAAACGAAAATGGTGCAGTTACTGGATCATTAAAAAACAATGGTCATGTCCCTACAGTGCTTGTCGATAAGACCAAGGGTGCAGTTACTCTAAACAGGGGTCCTCTGGGACAAATCTTGTACAGATTGCATCAGTTTCACTTCCACTTTGGATGTAACAGCAGTGTTGGTTCGGAACATACCGTGAACGGAAAGCATTTCGCTGGAGAGGTTTTAAAATTTCTTTTTTAGATTTGTAAATAACAAAAGCAAATTTATCGCTTAGAAAATGGGTTTGCAATGTAATGGTTATAGGGAAGTGAGTGTCCGCCTGCCATACATTTTCTTATAACAATCGTGATTTTTAAAATCTTTATATTAAAAATCTTTATATTTCCGAAATATAAAGATTTGTGCGTTACAATATTCAAACTCGTTATAGCTTCAATAGATAGCCCATTGTTTCCTCTGCAAGATAAGTTGGTCACGTGTCATATGACGTAAAATAACGGCATTAAAATTTGTTTTTGAGGAGCCATCTTGGACTTTTGGATTCCAGCAAATCACTTTTATTGATATAAAATTAAGCAAAAACAATAAAGGAATGCTAAAATAGTTTAGAAAGTGGTAATACCAAAAAAAAAAAAAACCACTTACATCATAGAGAATTTAACCATTATTAAATAAACGAACTCTACAGTTCAGTCGATTTACAAAAAAGCATGGTTGCCATGGAGACATCACGCGTCGAAGGAAATGTGTCCGAGTAAAAGCCTAAGACCCCAAAGTGAATGTCACTAAAACATTTTACAAAAATTCGAGGAAAGGGGGTGGCATCCGCCTCCCTCTCCCTCCCATTGTACACGCGATGGTTAATATTTTTCAATTTTATATATAGATGCACCTGGTTTTTTACAACTCTATTTATGGAAGTTTCCATGAAGCCGCCTCAAAACCTGAAGGCTTAGCTGTTATTGCAGTGTTTTTAAAGGTAATTGACTGAAAATCTCACCTAATATGTATTACACATCCACACAATTTCAAAAAAAGAAGAACATATTGGATTTGTTCATCGAAATGTCGGGGTGGTGAGAGCATTGGCCTCCCATCTATCAGAGGCCATCTATGTGCCTGTCTGTGTGGGTTGAGTTTCATTGTTTTTTGTTCTCGTCCTTGCTCGGGGACAGGGGGAGGGAGGAGGGGGGGGGGGGGGGGGGGTTGGGGGTCTCCAGATCCTCTAGTTTTTCCTCCTTGCTAAAAGACGTTTAGTCAGCTTCAATTCGATAAGCAGTCCGAGAGCCAAGGGTTTGTTAGTCTTATGGCCGTTAAGTGTAACCATTGTGACAAGTTGATTTATTGAGTTTCAGTTAACGAACCTTTTGGGGCTTGGTCCATTCGGTCCATGCGAGTAAGCGTTTATTGATTTTCAAAATCCTCTGTCTTTAAGAACACATGAAATGTGATGAAACGTTTACAATGGGTTCAACCCAAAGTCGATTGTTATAGACGACCTTCTCACCAATCTTCTGGGCCACTTTTAAATGCCAGATGTCTCATCAGTCAGAGATGTCAACAGTAATCCTTTTAAAGACGATTATTTTTACCCGATCGATCATATTTAACATCGGCGTATGGGACAAATTTTGTTGAGGGTGTGGGGGAGGGGAGGGGGTTGAGCATGAGCTGAGCATGGGGGCGTTCAAAATGTTGCGAATTTCTTTAGAAAATCGGGATCAACATTTCAAAAAGCCAAAAACATCAAGCTAGATGAAATTTACTCACAAAGGGGGGGAGGGGGGGGGGTTGTTGCAACCTCCCCCTTGGGTTTTTGTGATGTTGCAATATTTCGGAAATATTTTACGTCCAATAGATAGCCCGCGATGTGCTCTACAAAATAAGGTAAACATTATGGGTTGTGGCGCTGCTGGGGTCCGTGACGTCATCCAAAATGGCCGCCTTGATGGCCACCATCTTGGATTTTACTAAAAATCCAAATTTATCGGAAAAATGTGGAAATTGCAAATATTGTTTGCTGGAGTTGCAAAATAACATACAATTAAACATTTTGATGCTTTTGGCAGCATTTTATATGTTTTTTCGCTGAAAAAAGTGAAAAACACGCATTTTATCCAAAAATGGTTGACCTCATGTTGCTTATGACGTCATATCTCGTTACCATAGCAACCGGTTGTCGCCAAACTTTACCAAAATGTGTCTCAAGGATAAATGAACAGATACTAAAAACAGCATGTGCTAATCATAAATGGTCTTGAAAATATCGGAGAAAAACCTTAACGTCCGAGGTTTAAGACTATTAGTAAACAGATTTACCATTCTGGTTTGTATAGTTCTGATTGCAAAGTGACAGCATCGAAATGAATTAACTACAGAATGACATTACATTCAGGAAAATGCTTTACAACATCCGGCATGTTGGCATCCGGCAAGTTGGAGTAAGAAATAGGTTCTTAATTTAGCTCTTTTATTTTCCCAATATCATATTGCCACCTTTTTAATTCTGTACTTTAGGTTGATGGAGGATTCAGTGAATGGATGGAATATATCGCCGTAGCATTGAGGAACGTAAAACGTCCTAATGGTAAAAATATATAAGGCAGTTCTCACCGGCACTGATATTGTTTTAGCATTGAATACTGCCAATTATCCACACATGGCAGGGGCGGATCTAGGGGGAGGGTGCAGGGGGTGGGCACCCCCCCCCCCCGAGATGACCTAGTCTGCGTTGTTCGCTTTTAAATTTGTTTACGTCACCCTTCAGTTATGTCATTCAGTCATTATGGATCCGCCCCTGCATGGGTTGGGGACATAGCCACCGTATGACGATTGAATGCATGTCACCTGACAAATACTAGACTAATAAGTATAGCAGCTGTTTATTATTATGTTGATTGAAGTAAAAGAGATCCGATTACAACTAATTAGACCACATCAGTTTCCAAAAAAAGTATTTTGGCCTGATGAGTGCCCAGCGAAAATCTATTTGTTTTTATTTTTAAAAATACAGGATATTTTAGCATGGTTAGATCTCGTTCACCTTATAACTGAACATGCATGAACTTGCCACTAAGACAAAAGTGCTTTCGTAGGTGATAAATGCAAAAACTCGGCATATAATGCAGCTTTTAAATTAATAATGCGAGCTATATTAAGGTGTCAGAGGGAGCGTAGCCGAGGATGGAACTCTCTAATAATTCTGATTTTTTTTTAATATAAATCATTTGTTCTTTCTTGAAAGAGATCACCTACAAACTGGAGTACAGCATACCGCTGGCCATACTTGTTCCAGACTTGGCTTCCACTAACGCACCCTACTATACTTACAAAGGCTCCCTAACTACTCCACCCTGTTACGAATCAGTCCAGTGGATTGTGATGAAAAACCCAATATCAGTCACTGAGTCTCAGGTAAGGACTAACTTCTAAAATTAAATGATGTAGTAGGCAACTTGGTCGAGTGGTTAGGGCGCCAGACTTGAAATCCGGAAGTCCCCGGTTCAAGACTCGCTCTGACCACCAGCTGGAGTTGTTTCACGGTAGACCCAGTTCAACTCTTCGGCCACGCTTTTAAACAGGCAACTGATAAACCAGCTAAGCAATATAAGGGGAAAAAGGTACGAGAAGAAAGAGAGAGAACAAGAAAGACGCACATTAGGAAGAAAGGGTCATGAAATGGAATTTGCGAATCACAGATACACAGAGCAGTCCATTTATGTCTATATTAATTTTGTTGAGATCATCGTTTTTATTTTCATTTTTCTTTCACATTTGTGAAATTTAGTCTCAAGTAAAACAAGAAAGATCTCTATTGTTGGAACTTCAGAATTATTTCTAGCAAGATAGATGTAATATTTGGCGGTCTAAACTTAAAAGATAGTGATTTAAAGGTGTTTAAATAAGTGCCAATAATTCAGGGGCTGTGTTGGGCCACCGGTGTGTGGGTGTTCTGCCGTGTATGCTATATTCCTCATTCAGGGAAGAAAAAAGAGTATTGTTAGTCTACTAATCACTAAATAAACCAAAAATTGACGACGGCCATGAAGCTTGGAAACCGATTAATGCTGGTTTCCTCTCTGTCAATTAGGAACAAAGCTGGGCCCCATCATGTAATCCTGTAATACAATGTTATAGTTAATCATTTTCAGTTAAATGAAATATCCAGGCCATTTTAGGTCCGGTTCAAACGTCAAACTTCACATGTGCCGAATGTAATGCAAATGAGCATGCAAAATCTATTGTTCTTGCTCATTTGCATTCGATTCGGCACATGTGAAGTTCGACGTTTGAACCGGGCCTTAAACACTGTCATCAGCACTTGTTATTTTCTCTCAGTTAGAGATGATGCGATCATTGAAGGCAACCAGTGGCCATCCACTGTGCAACAACTTTCGACCAGTGAGGCCTTTGAATGGACGGAAATGCTTTAAATATCCTTGGAGTCCTCTTCTAAACCGCGACGGAGCTTATAAGCACGTCTAATGCTGTGTTCACAATCAGGACCGAAACTTTTAGGATTCTACAATGCTCTAGAACCGTGCTATGATTACTAAGTTACTCCAAATACAAAATAAAATGATAAGTTAACTAAATTAATAATTAAAAATACAAAATACAGACGATAAGTTAATTACTTACTGCTAGTAAAAAAACTGCATCATGCATCATTTAATGCATAATTTAAAAGTGTTTGTAATATCTACACTATTTGATTTTTATTAAATTGCTAGAAAGGCCATTCCAAAGAACAGATCCTCTATATAGAGCGTTTTCACTCACGTGACCTTCAGTCCCGTGGGACTCAAATGACAAAGGCCATGGCAGCCATGTTGGTGTTCCTAACAAAAGAAGTTAATTAAAATTCTTTTGTACGGGAACACCAATATGGCGGCTATGACGTCAAGTGAAAACGCTCTATATATCCCCGCCATATTGTTACCGTACTAGTTTTGCAATGTAGCTGTAATAGTAGTGTCATTGTAATGTAGTAATGTATTATAATTAATGTGGTTTTAAAGCTGTAACAATGTATGTAGATATAAACACTTAAGCAATTCTACATGTCATGTTGTCTGCTTTTCAAATAAAGTCATTGTTGTTAAAAAAAATGATTTGACGGCTTTATTAAGTAATCATTAGCTTATCATTCAAATCACTTCCTGAGGTCGATATGGGATCATCCCAAAAGATATAACCAGGTGACAATACACACAACTTTGAAACAACTGTTGGACTATCTTTCGAGAAATTCCGGACACACTGATATGCAAACTTTATTTATTTATACACGGTAAAATCTTCAGTATTACATTCAGTATCACATGTCTTGAGGGCCACGAGTTTATCAGTATTTTATACTGTCAAGTGCTACCCTCGATAAATAAAGTTGATTATTATTATTATTATTGTTATTATTATTATTATTATTATTATTACATTATAATAAGAAAGTATTAAGAACTTTAAAATAATAGCGGAGCTGTCGCAGCCGAAGGCCCACTCGCGGAGCTCCATACCATGCTCGTCAATTTTCATGGTCATGGCCAGCGGAATGTTTCGCGGGCTTGTACGATGTCGGGCAGGGTTAGCTCGCGAGCGCGTACCTCGCCGCCCAACATGCGCGTACGACGTCGCGCAACATCCGGAATTTTAGCAATTTTGAAACCAAAACGAGACTTTGTGTTTCGCGTGCTTCCCGCAGCAAGTCAAGCGTTTTTGGAGAGGGATATAGAGCTAAGTGCTTATTTTAAAACCTGGTTTCGTCTTAGGACAAGCTAGTAGATCATCGAAGCATTTGTTTAGAGCTAAACTCCTTTAACTAATTGACGGCCGTACCGACCAAAACCGGCCGTGATTTTGTAAGAATCCACTGTCCTCTTATTGATGATAAATATCGTCATAACATTGTCAAAGTAACAACAAACTTTCCATCAATTGTTCAGATATTAAATTATTTGACATCGGAATCCATTTATATTTTTTTATACAAACATTGTGCTTGTTCAATTTTAAAAATGGAGAAATGAAAAGATCTAAATAGCGCTAGCAATTGAACTGTAAAAAGTGTGCTCGAGCCGGCATACTCCATAATCAATATTTGGCGCTAATCCCCCCAAAAAATGAAACTTGGTGTTTTAAAGATAAGCTCTTACAACTTCATTTAAATCCAGATGTAAGTTCCCCTTAATGAGTGTTATAATAATGTTTTTAAATCCAGATGTAAGTTCCCCTTAATGAGTGTTATAGTAATGTTATATAAAAACGTTTAATGAAAGAAAATGTTTCAGTAATTTGCTTTATGTAATAAACGCTCAAAAGAGTTTTATATTTGACCACAGAGTTATCTAAAATGTGCCAGGCTTTCCAGAACAATCGGCTCCTCTCGTCAAGTTCAAAATACATTATAAGTCAAGTTAGATATTAGGTGAAAGCATGCACGCCCTTTCAGAATAAAACAAATCCTGATGAAACAAAGGTGATATCGACAGTCTGAAATAGGAATAATATTCAATGGTTCTTTTGCGTATTTAAACAACTAAGGAAATATTTGGTGACTTTAAGTTTTGTAATTCATTAAATGATGAGGTATGTGCTGTATTTCTCTATACGTAGCCTTTTAGATAGAATTTTAAATAGAAAAACCATCAGAATTAACTCGTTAAATAACGTCCACATAAACTATATGGTCACCGTTAGCAGCGTGATTTTTCTGTTCATAAAATTAGACTCTCCAGCTATAGCAATACCAGAAGTATTGATTGCTATTTTGTTTGAAAAAAAAAAACACTTGATAGAAGCCCATGAATGTAGTTAAAGTCTTGAGTGTTTTTAATGTTCTTTTTTGAATGTTAGCCCTTTCAATTTCTGTTTAGTCACGGTTTGTCTCTGAGTAGTGGCAACAAATTTTACAGAAAATCTCTTCAAAATTACAGATTATACTTGCATGCGCGGTCGCGGTCGGTTATTTTCCACGACTAGAAACGGCATTAGATCATATTACACAAAAGTGCTATTGGTCCCGCATATCCTTTGCTGATAGCTTGAAAATCAGCCCGCTAATAGATCGTCACGTGATCAAACTATCGAAAACATGACATGATCGGTTTTGTAACATAACGTACGTAGGCTTGGGCTTTGAGCTGCAGTTCCAGAAAAAGTAAAGCCATTTGTTGATGACGACATAACCTGACTGGTATACCTTTAACAATCCTTTGAATCCTCGGCGCGTTGGGCAGGGCTAATTCGCGGGCGCGTTTGACGTTGCAAAACATGCGCGTATGACGCCACACAACATCCGGGATCTTAGCAATTTTGTTTTTCGCGCGGCTACATAGCCGAATGTCACGTCAGCTGTACTCTCAACACTCTCGTTGAGTTTGTTAGCCGAGAAAACCATTTGCAAAGTCGTTTTCTAGGCATTTATCCGAGGTTTGCTACTGCAAGACAGGTTTCACATTTCTCAAACAGTGGTCAAGACCGCATTTAAGGCTGCGTAACTCTGCAAGTCAAGCATTTTGGAGGAATATAGTGCTTATTTTTAAACCTGATTTCTAAATTGAAGCTAGTAGATCGTCGAAGCATTTGTTTACAGCTAAACTCTTTTGAGTTTAATTCTTGTGCTTCCGACCTTTTCACCTTAGTTAAGCTTAATATTATTACTTTACTGTTCTATATTGTGCAATTTTGGCTTGCATTTTAAAAGGTTTCAATTTGAACATGTTTGAATAATTAGGTTATATAAAATGTGCTTAAATTATAATTCAGTCGTTTCATGATTTCTTTCATCGAAGACAATCAGCTCGGCCTCGATGCGCTATAAATGGTTCGCGTTTTGCGTTTAAACAGAAACTTATGGAGATTTGAATAGGTGGCTTTCACGTTACGTCACGGCGGCCATGTTAGTGCACACCTACAAAAGAATTTTAATGAACTTCGTTATGTGCACCAACATGGTCGCCATGGCCTTTGTCATTTGAGTCCCACAGGACTGAAGGTCACGTGAGTGAAAACATCTATAAAATTTTTCGAAAGAAGATTGTGTTGTCCATTTTTATGTCTTTGTTCATTCATTACATAGGTTGAAAAGCGATTTTATGTAATTAAGACTTGAATTTTATATAGTTCTAACTTTACTCGTGTGGCCTTATGCAAATATGTTTGTGTATTTTTTGCAATTTTCATTTCCAAATCAGTTTCTCGGGAATTTTTGACAAGCAACAACTGTATTTTATTTGGAAAGTAGTCGTACTAGTTATTCCAGACGGAGAAAAAGTTGTTTTTGTGAACGTTTGTATGGTCTAAATGTACTGTGCAGACGGTCGCGTAATACTGTTTTTGAGAACTGCTAAAATTGAAAAATAGCCCGGTCGTCAATCTTAATTCTTGAGCTTCCGACCTTTCACCTTAGATACGTTTCACCTTAGTTAATCTTGTTTGGATAGCGACGCTGTTAGGCTCAGCCTATCTATTATATTAAAGTTAACTTCGTAAAGCACGCTTGGACAAATTTGTGGATACGTCAGTTATAATCGCTACAAAACAGTTTTGCATTTGTCTGTAGAGAGTTACCTAAAATGGACAAACATAACCGACAAACTGCAAGGCTGATCTGACTACGTAAAAAAGTAGACTTTGCGAGACACCAATACGACAGAAACCGCGGGGTAGCAACCGCGGACAGCTGTTTCGCTCTGTTGGACTCGTCAGCGCGGTGTAGTTTGTGGTAAACTAAGAACGACTACAAGAATGCAGTCGTAAATAGATTGCACAATGACCCTCAGTTTCACAATATCAAGTTACGTACCTTGGAACCAACTTGTCACCCGCCGCGCTGACGAGCTCCAACAGAGCGAAACAGCTGTCCGCGGTTGCTACCCTGCTTTATCGGTTTCTGTCGTATTGGTGTCTCGCAAAGTCTACTTTTTTTACGTAGTCAGATCAGCCTTGCAGTTTGTCGGTTATATTTGTTCATTTTTTTGGCTGATTAGGTGATTAGGTGATTTTCACTGTCGTAGATCCTACGTGTCGTTTACAGCATTATCGTTTGCGGTCTTTTGCAGATTTGAGTTCTACCTAAAATGGGCCTGGTTCAGTGGTGGAACATTTTCTACTCACGAAGTTCAAATTACAAATAAGTCAAGTTCGATACGTTAAATTCATTAAATTTACACGTGTATATTGTTTTTGTTCAGTATAATTTTATATTAGTTGTTTGTAGCTTTTACGACTTTCAACAAGGAAATGTTTATGAATGGCTTCTAATATTTGACAATTACTGGGTGATTTAAACGTTACACACCTGAAACGTTATATCACTTCGTATACATATATAATTTAATTACGTAACAAGAATGTTTTTCACTGTCAAATTAAGGGACAGTGTCCCGGCTAATATCGTGTTTTCATGATTATGGCCAAAGGCAAAGAAATAGGAACTAAAAAGACAAAATGACGACTAAAAAAAAACCAAACTTCCATCAGAATGGAAACTTTGATTTCTTGATCGACCGCCTGTCACGACTGAAATCAAATTTGATGAACTGTAATCCACTTCCATCCTTGTAATCCTGCAATTTATCTCCAAACTACTGCTTCTATTTTGCTCTATATAATTTTTTTTATCTAATTTGGTTATATATTTGGTGGCATTTGGCGATGTAACATTGAAATTTAAAGCAAAAACATTTTCGCCATTTCGGTGGGACAATGTCCCTATATATTTGGTTCAAAGAACTTCAATGAGTTTCAGTAGTATCAAATTTAACTTGTTGTTTTTTACTTTTGCAGTATTTAAACGAGGGTATATTTAGTGACTTCAAGGATCTTTTGCGATTTTTAAAAGAGGTTCGACATTGTATTGCTTTTTGAGTAAGCTACGTCACTACAAATCACAAGATTTACTTGAACGCCCTGAACGATGTTCGCGTTCCACGAGAATAGCACGAATGGTCACGTTTGCAAACTGAATGCGTTTTGGTTTGCTCATAAATTGAATCTGTAGCAACACAACGAGTAATGATTACTTCAGTTTTGGTTCGGAAAAACTGAACCACGAACTTAGTTGACGTCTTGAGTTTTTTCTAAAAAGAAAAACTTTCTTTTCTTATTATAAATGTTAGCCTTTCTCTCTGTGAAGGGTGCAGTTTGCCTCTGAGTGCTTTTTTTCCTACAGAAAAAAATTTCTACGTAGGTGTACGTTAATAGGACAGTTTTCCGCGATGAGAAACGCCAGATCATAACACAATAACTTTGGAAGTAGGGCCAGGTTGGGTTCAGGTCAAGTAATTCCTTCTTTAATTTCCCTTCGATTCCTTGCCGGAAGAAAGACTTATACATATGCTCGAAGCATACTCCAATTCTTAAATAATCAAAACATACAAAAATATATTCAATTATTGTGTGTATTAACTTAGCTATGGATTGTATTAGATTGGCTTTATCCAGAAATAAATTATTTCTAAGCACGTACGAATATTGAAAAATGGATAAATGTTTGCGTACGAATCTCCGAGGTGACAAAGTAGTTTTAATTTGTACTTTTACTTTCACTGCTACAACGAGATATGCAGCATGTGTCTACTTGTCTCTTAAACTCTGATAAGTATTAACATAAAAACATGCAAACTTCATGAAATCAAATTTTATTTATTCTTCAAAATATTAAAACGCTAAAAAACAATTTTCTTTGTTTTCTTAAAGGTAATTAAAATGCAACAGACTTTCCAAACCTATCGCAAGTGTTGGAAGTATGTCGTCGGATATTAGTATCCTTAAAAGGAAATAAAATGACGTCATACATTATTAAAATAAACCGTATCGACACTGTCAAATAAAATATATAATAAAAAGACTATACCAATTTTTAGTCGACATGGCTTTAAGCATGTTTTTTTTTTTTTTTGGGGGGGGGGGGGGGGAGGGCACACAATTTATGGTTGTTTTGTAGCCTTCATGAACACTTCTCCAAGAAACCTCTTTTATTTCTTTTATTTGACTTCAAGAATCTTTCGTGTCTCAAGTGATAATTATGGTTTCTAGGTGACCCGAAGAACGTTTCTGTGGTTACACGTTTGCGTATTTCAATGAGAACATTTTTCTAGCGTAAAGTGGCTGAAGAGCCTTATGTATTGCAATAAAGTCTTACTAGACTCACGCGTTGTTTTTACGTAAAAGAAAAGAAAGTTATTTTGTTTCCAATATTTCTTTTCTATAACGGTATAAAAGAGGTCTGCATTCAGCGTGTCGAGAGAGCTAGTTTGGCTTTTGCCAGAGGAACTCGCCAGTGTACATCTTGTTAATTCAGGTCGCTTTTGGATCGTGTATAAGGTAAGTGAGTTTAACTGTGATGTGTGCTTTCTGTTCCATAGTATTGCCTCGAAACGTCTCACACATTTACTTCCTCTTAACACCATAGACTAGTAAGCGTTTATTTAATATATATTTACCACCTCAGTATATCAAAAACGTTTGAAGGATCATTTAATGCCTTTAACCGTCAGCGTAGTTTTATGTCAGAAAAGAGAACAAAGTAATTATTGTAATTGTAATTCTTTAGCTTGATTTGCCTTAAGAAAAAGATCATCCCTTATGAATTAGCTTATTGCTAAAAAGTAACAAAATACAAGTTGACAAATAAATGAGTTTCAAATGTGATGTGATACTTTCTGTTAAAAAATGTTTCCCCAAAACTTCTTATAATTTTTTTTCCTTTTTAGGAAGAAAAAACACTAAGTTTTTCAATATATATTTGCCACCATTACATTAAACAAGTTTAAACGATTAAGTATTTGTGTTATGTTACCGTTTATAGTAATAACCATGCATATACTGTGTGTTTGGCTGCTATAATTAAGTGAAGTATTTTCCACACATATTTTTTCACAAGATATTAATACTAAAGAACCATTTGACATTTTAATGTTTTAACGTGAAGCTCCTCCATACTTTTTTGTTTGTTTCAACTTTGTTTATCGAAGAGAGATGCGCTTGTTCGAGAGTTTGGTTTTGGTCAGCGGATTCTGCTTGGCTTTTACCAAAGCTGAAATCGAGGCTGATGCGATGTTGGACGATTTCCTTGTTGAACAACCTGACGTCCCTGACTACGAAGCGTTCGTAGAGGACGAGCCTGTCATCACTACACCAGGAGAAACTCTACTGGACGAAGACCCGAAGCTGGTTAAACGACCCTTCTATCGCACATGGCCAGTTACTCTTCCCATCAGGATTTATGGTAGCATCAACAGCGTGTTATTTCGAGCTTGCTACTGTTTCAGGCGCCGATGCTATGGTAAGTGACAGATGGGTCGTAAGTACTTTTCACTTAAACCTAGATGATGAGATCATTTCTGGTTATAATGTCATTAAATAACTACATCATAATGAACAATAAATGATTTTTTAATATTCTTTTAGCGACGCTGAATTGCAAGTGTGTAAGTACATAAATTAAGAAAACGTTTGCTGGTTAGACATTTTAAAAACTATGAGCTTTCGATAACCAGCCTGCTGTTTTCGACCTATTTTGTAAATTCGCATCCGTCAAAGATTACAGACTGGTGGTCGAAAGCTTTATATAGTTGTTATCACTTATTTTCTAATAAAAAAGTAACCAAACCTGATCTTTACAATGATATGCATTCTCGATCTCACGGTATATTTATTTTTAGTTCCAGGCATGCGCCGAGGATTCAAAGGATGGTTAAAGGTATACCAATCAGGTTATGTCGTCATCAACAAATGGCTTTACTTTTTCTGGAACTGCAGCCCAAAGCCCAAGCCTCCGCCAACCAAGCGGCCCAAGCCTTCCCCCACTAAGCATCGCGGATAGATCACGGTCATGATCATCACCGTTAACAAAATAAACTGCTTTGGTCGTTTCCTATAATTTGTCGCCATTGCTAATATTTTTATACCGTGAGAAACTGGTGCCTATCTTGACAAATGGGCAATGTAATAGATTTTACGAGAAAGGTGTGTCATTTTACCGCATCACATTTAACTTTAAAATAAGACTTTTTGGCGGGAAAAGTTTCAAATAAACGCGGCGCAAAGCTTCTATTTTGGTGTCAGTTGTCTCTGTTCTCGATAAGTTTTATTTTAAAACGTTTTGTAGTACCCTGCTATAAGTGCGATAAAATGAAAATGTCTTCCATCAAATAAGGGCTTCAAAACTTCAGGCATATTGCATTAATTTCACGTTGTCGTATCAATTGAAAAGGTTGCGATTTGCCTTAATTATTTAGGGGGAGAAATACACAATAGAAGTATTTTGCATTTCCTTCGTGATTGCAGCGTCTGTTCAGTTAGGTACCAGTAACTCACGGTATGAAATTCGGAAATAAAGGGGTGCTTGCTGTGAAATTAAAATAGCTTAAACTTGTAAGATGCTATCGGTGGGAGAAATAAAAAGAAATTCTTCAATGGAGTTTATTTGTCTTGTCTTAAAAAAGCCTTCTTTAGTTGTGGTAATTATTCGAGGTGGGATTCGCATATCAAAACGGACGAAAGTTGTCTTATATTTTTATCGCATTTTTGAGTGTTGATAAAATTATTATACGCTATTTTTCCTCCCCTTCTTCCCACAAAAATGTGGTGAACAGCGCAAAGAAATTGAAATCATTTTTACTGTCGCGCGCAGAAAATGGGTCTTTCAGTTTTGTGGTGTTAGCCTTTCCCACTATGGAGTTATTAGGGGAGTAGGGATGGCGGAGTGGCTCGCCTCCCACCAGTGTGATCCGGATTTAAATCCTGTAGGCGACGCCACAGTACAAATGGCTTTTCAGAATAAAAGAAACAATCCGTCTTTATACTAACATTAAGTGTGAATTTAAAGAGTTCATGCGTCTGGGTAAACGGAATCGTAACAATATCCTAAAATTGTCGAGAATATTTGGAAGACCTTCATTGGTACCAATTAAGTTACAAAGGTATGACATAAAATAGTTATGCAATGGCTTCTCGTGCTACATCAAGAAATGACCTTTTCTTGACTTGATTGTTCTTTGTATACGCACTCACCCAAGGGTTTTGTGGGTATATCAGGTGAAGAGAATTTTAGTCGCTCGTGGTATGTTTCACGGTATACCACTCCATGCCCCCAAACCATTGGATAAGTAAATTAAAAAAATAGCTAAATGATAACAACTTAACATGTTTGGCTTCCTGCATGTTCACAACATATTTGGTTGTTAATGTGAGCTAGAGGTATTTGCAAAGGGAGTTTTCATAATTATAAATGTCAAGAATCTTTATTGTTTTTTTTTTTCAGTACATGGATCACCATTTGAAAACTGGCACTGGGTAACCAAACACTAACATGTTATTACATATTATGTTAAAATCACGCCTACGTGGCTTTATGCATGTTCCAGTATATTGGTTGTCTGTAACCAACACCTTCTTGAAAAAGGAAATTTCTATAATTGTCACTGGATGCAAGGCTCTTTTGTTTTTCAATAAATGGATCATCACTTGATAACCACTAGGTGACGTCAAACTTAGAGACATAAAACGTTATTTCACTTCACAGATAAAATATATACAGCTGTTTCGAGAAAGGTCGTCGGAAAAAAGCGTAAAAGTGCACGCGACAATCCAGAAAGGTATCGTGGGTAGTCATCCACGCTATATCCTAAAAACTCATTTATCCCAATAGCCCGCCATCTAAGATCGTCCCTGTACGGACGAGCCATCGCGGATTTCATGTACTTATTTGACTTATTAAAATTCATTGATCATATCCCATATTATTTTTCGGGATTGTCGCGTGCACTTTTGCGTTTTTTCCGACAACCTTTCTCGAAACAGCTGTAATCGAAAGAAATCATTTTAATTACCTAACGACTTACATTGTAAGTGATCATTCATTGTCTATGTGTGTTGTACCAAACAACGCCAATATTTTCAGTGGCTTTACATATACTTGTCCCGGCGCCGTTGGCTTCTTGTGCTTTTAACTGACAAGGACACATTTGATGACCTTTAAGGATCTTTGGTAGATAAAGGGTAGCATTTAAGAGTCGTAGCTTGTACTACATTTCAAATGGAAAAAAGCTATAGGATTTGCTTCGTTGAATAATGTCCGCATTCCACATGAAATGATCTAAAACAGGGGCACTAGTCACGTTTGCTGATGTTTTTGTTAATAAAGTAGACTTTCTAGGTATACAACAACACAAAAAAATTCGGTTGCCGTTTGTAGAATACTGTTACCGACCCACCAAATAAATCGACTTCTAGATGTTAAATGTGTGCCGTTCTCTGAGGAGTCAGGCTGTAATTCTACTCGGATAAATTGACGATGCTAAAAAAAAACAGACACATTTATGCGCGTTATCGGTAGGTTAATTTCGCAAAATGAAAAACGTTACAACTTTACAACTTTACACAACATAGCCCTACAAGCTCGGGTTGAGTTTATTCAGTTTTCTTCCTCGGTGTTGCGGAAGTTAGTTAAACTTCAAGTAAGACGTACGCTCATGTCCGTACACTCCAGCATCAATATTTAGGTAATCAAATCCCAGGAAATACAAATTAACTGAATCCTGAGTTGCATCGGACTGGATTTATTCAGAAAAAAGTCGTTTCCAAGACGGTATTATATTAAGTAACAAATGGAGCTTTTCTTGCTTTGGAATCCCTGAAATGACAAAAAAAAAAAAAAAACTCTGCACGTGATGTGTTGTTTTTCAGCATCAAAGGTCTGAAGTCACCGAAGCATGTTTTATTGTTATTCTTGTTATTCAGTGGTTTGTCGTACGTGTCCTGTTAATTTCCTACAACAATACATTGAGATAATTACAGAGGCAATTATTGATAACTATTTAATTGGAAACAAAATTTTTCCGTGTTTCTTTGTTGTTACTGTGATTAGAGTCACAGTTGAGGAGACCGAAAAACAAATGTCGCTGTCTTTAAAATTGCTTTCAATGCAGGTCCTGTCAATGTTAATGTATCGTTACAGAATTACGCTGGATGAAAGAATTGTTTTCAACTGATTATTTTGCGGAATAAATGCTTGAAACAATTTCCTTTGTCTCCGTTGAGATAATCGATCGAGTGAGCCAGGCTTCCAGCCAATCGCAGTGTTTGTTGTATCTCGTTCTTTTATATGCACGTTCACTAAAGGAACTACTGAGGCATTGATAAGTGACTGCAAACATGGTCTTCCCTAATAAAAGAATTTCTCGAAAACAGTTTGTATTGTAAAATAAAAAATAATTTATTGTGAATCTAACAAGACGAACATGAACAAGAAACTAACGCCTAATTTTTTTTCCTAGCTTGCACGATAAGCCGAGTTTTTTTTGGTTACTGTCAGATATTGGTTGTGTGTGACTTGCGTATTTCAACAAGGAAATATTTTACATGGCTTCAAAACCATTTCATAATTTCTGGGTGACTTAAAGAATTTGTTATTAGGTCCCGGTGCATGGATTTTTTAATATAGTTTTAAAGTAATATTAAATAGTGGGCCTAAAGAGCCACTGCAAGAGCTGCTCTTCTACCTAAACTTGAAACCATCCACAGGGTACATGTCCAAAGTCTCTCGAGACTGAAGAACGCTATTAGGCATTGGCTTTAATAAAGTTCCGTCTCCGTTAAATAACACACCGTTTATTAAGTTCTTTCTGTGCTCTCACGATATTGGTTTTGTGTAACATTTGCGTATTTTAACGCGGGTATTGTCTTCACGTGAAGTACCTCAAGAGACTTGTTTGTGTAGTTGAACAATGCAATGTCTCCTTTATCCCACGTAACGTTTATGTCAAAGAAAAAAGTAAAAAACCACTTCTATTGTGTTAAAAATAATTCTTTTCTGTGGCGACGGTATAAAGGAAGTCCTGCCTCACTTGTTGCAAGAGAGCGAACTTGCTTTTGCCAGAGAAACCAGTGTAGCACTTGTCATTGGAAGCTTAGAACATAAGTAAGTAGGTATTAACTGCGATACGATCCATTCCGTTTAAATTCCTCGAAGTGTTTTATACATTACCATTCCTCTTTAGGAAGAGACTGAATTTATTTTTCTTCTCGCCAGTTATACTTTTAAGTGGCTTAATAATTATTAACCTAAAGTTTGTGTGAAGAACGTGAAAGTGCACTTAAAAGTAAAGGCTTTAGTTTGATTTCCATTCACATTGGAACATGTTCTTTCATACTCATAGTACGTTTGGTTTTCTTTTATTGCAGCCAGAGATGCGTTTGTTTGAGATTCTGGTTTTTGTCAACGGATTCTGCTTGGTTTTTACCAAAGCTGAAACCAAAACTGATGGCACGTTCGACGATTTCTTTGATGACCAATCGGCTGACTTCCCGGCCAAAGAATCGATAGTGGAGGACAAGCCTGGCAACGTGGCAGAAAAAGATCATCTGTCTCCTCTAAAGGAAGACACAAAGGCCAAGGAAGACCCTGAGAAAGGCCCGAAAGAAGACGTCCGCAAACGACTTATTCGCTCACGACAAATATTTCTCACCATCAGCATTCCCACTAATATCAACAGCGATTTCTTTCAAGCTTGCTACTGCTTCAAGCGTCGCTGCTCTGGTTAGTTAATTTCATTGAGTAGTTTTAACGTATATTATGATATCCCATCATTTAATTTTTGATTGTGTTGTGCAGACAATTTCTTCATTTTGTTTAATATATTAATAGTTCCATCCACCCGCTGATTTGCCTTTTCAGACACTAAGTCCAATTCAGTGCATGAAAATATACTGAAATTGAATGCCTTCTTTCTTAATTTAAGCCATAATTTTAACCTACAAGTCGCTAAATCTAGTATTCTTATATGATTCTGGTAATACAGGTGACGAGGGAGTCTATAGAAAACGAAGCAAAGAATGCTTGAGATTATAGATCCCTTAGGTTGACTACAACAAACTATTGTCATTTTTGTCAACAGTAATGCTGATCCTTTCTGGATCTAACTATTTATTTATCTCTCTTTAGTTCCAGGCATGAGCCCAGGATTCAAAGGATGGGTAACAGTATTCCGATCAGGTTATGTCGTGATCAACAACTACCTCTACTTCTTCTGGAACTGCAGTCCAAAACCTCAGCCATTCCACTCCTTTATCAAACCTACTCCGGCCAGGCCTCCTTTCAGCCGCTTTGGCTAGAACGCGGTCATTTATCACGTGCACTGTAAATCAGTGAAGTAAACTGCTTTGGGCGTCTTCTTAAAATTTCCGCCCAGTAGGAAGTGTTTGGTATTAAAGCAAAATCACTTAGGCGTAGTGTACATGTTATCAGTGCGAGTATTAATGAATTAAAGAGAAATTCATTGAAAAAGTCTGTTTTATGTCTCTTAAAAATTGCCCTTTCTACAGGGGGTAGAGGATTGTTAAATAAAGTTGACGGAGGATGTCGTGTCTTTTTTACCAAGTATTTTTTGCATTAATATAAGAATGATAACCTATTTCCCCCCCCCCCCCCCATACAAAAAAATGATCGTATTAGCGTAGTGAGCATAGCGCGAAAAAAATTAAATCATGCTGCCTAACAGTTTTTTAGCCTTTCTTACTAAGTGTTTATTTCTCTACCCAACTTGTCTTTTTCCATGGTTAGAAATAGGTTTATAAATTCAATGAATACTCATATCGCGGTAACTTTAATTTCTCAGCACGTATAAATCACAAGACAACAAAATTAGTCAAAAACCAATATAGAAGACTGTCTACAAATTCATAGATAGGTTTTCAATTAAGTATCGAAATTATTTTTGAAATTACTTTGGTTTTGCATTGCTACGCTTTGTGATTTTGCTACAAAATCGCGTGCCACTTTACCAACCAATCAAAAGTAAAACTGACCAAAACCAATCGTGACTTGCCCGCACGCGTTTTCCCGCACTTTGCGCCGGCTACATGTATTTGCTTAGCGTCAGTTCTGTTTGGTTCATTGGATTGTCTGCGTCTGTTGTAATTGGTCTGTTGGCATTGGCCAGGGTGATTACTTTTATTTTTCGACACTTAAGTAAAAAACCGCTCTTGACTAATGTTTGAGCAATCAATACATGAGAAATTATTCCCAGCTGCATGCACGTGCACCTGTATAAAATTACGTGCGTTACTGCACCACCATTACTATCATTATTGCATTAGCTGTTCTTAACATGGCTGGGTTTGTTTAGAAGGTTATTTGACTTCATGAAAATATTATTTTTTTTTCACAAAATGATACATTTTCTTCATGTATTCTACGTCTGAAGGTGTCATGCATCGGGTTATTTTTGGCTTTTGCGTATTTTAACAATGAAATAAGTAGTGACTTCAAGTATCTCTTGAAAAAATCCTTAAAGCAGGCCTTGTTTTCATGTATTGCTGACACGTTGTTTTTTAGCAAATTTCAATTGAAATAATAATAAAAAAAAAAAAACAGATAAGTCCGCATTCCACATGAAATGGAGCGTGTGATCACGTTTGAAAAGTTCTTTCTCCATAAATTTCTATCAACACAAGAATTTGTTTAATTTGTTTGTAAAAGGCGAACAGCAGTTCAGGGACTTAGTCGTCTTCTTCAGTACTATTGTTTTTAAATGGAGTTTATCTATGCGCATATGCTTGCACAAATCTTTCCATTGCCTGGCTAAAGGGTGGAATTTTGACTTTTTAATTCGTGATTTTGTCTCTATATAATTACTATTTCTTTTCTTTCATCACTTTTGGCGAATAAATCAAGATCCTGGCCACAATCATGAAAACACGATACTTGATCATACGGAACACTGCCCCTTTAATACGCCGCAGTTCGTCAATCAGTTGAACGCCCAAGACAGTGTTGTGTGTTTTCATGGAGATATAGCTGTATCAGTAATTGGTCCCCAGTCAATCGCAGCGCTGGTTGGGTTTCAGTAGTTTTACTGTAAAATAACAATACAACATGACATGCATGGTCCATTTTCCGAGTAAGAGAAATTCCTGGAGACAATCAATGTTTTTACTTTCAGTTGGTTGTTAAGCTAAAAAAATGTGATAAGTCTGGAGCTTATAACAAACAACCAATATAGAAAGTAAAACCACTGAATACCATTTAAATATATTGGAACACAAAATATTATTTTAATGTCATTTTTGTTTTCACAAATTGCTAACTCACTATGATTTCCGTGTTGATCCGGGCTACTTAAAAATATTTTTTGTGGTTTCAGCATTTTTTATTTTTTTGCAGCTTTTACACATTCGACCCAACAACAACTCATGCAAACAAGGGCTCAACCTTCATATTTATTGGTGATTTAAATGAAGTTGCAGTTGTGCAACGTTGGTGTATACAGTTGAACGCGGAAATGTTTCAGCTATGGAGCGGCTCGAGATGACTAATTGCAGTGTCAAACAATTGATGCTCATACGTAGCTTTTACGTAAAAGAAAAAAACGAAACAATAATCTTTTGTGTTTCCAATATTGCTTGCCTGTGGTAACTGTTGTTAAAATACGGACTTGCCTCCATCGTTCAGTAAGCGCCAAGCTTGCTTATGCCAGCTGGAACAAGACTTAGTGTATATTTTGAGAAAGGTCTCGTTTGGGTCTTTAAGTGAGTATTAACCATCAATGATACTTTGCTTTGCAGTTAACATTGATCTCGGTGATCGCATGTGCAGTTTTAACACTGAATTTTTGGCATTTTTAAAAAAAACTTTGTAGATTTTAGGGTTTAATATTATTTTCCGCTTCAGCATGTAATTTTTTTTAAGGGTTCATGCCTTAAACCTTAGTTTTGTAAACACCGTGGAAGTACAAAGTAAACTCCCTTTAGCTTCATTAAAGTTCGGGATTAAAAACGTTTGGAAGGAGGAATTCATATTTCTTGAGAAAAATTGCAACAAACGGTTATGTATTATACTGACATATGAAGAAATACGCAAAGATAATTACCGATTAATACATCAGCAAAAAATTAACTAGGCTTTCAAAACTTCTTATGGTGAAGTGGTTGGCTAAAACGCGCCGCTCCCTAACCTTAAACCGTCACACTGGTTTCTCGGAAGCTAAACAGCGGTGTGATATCGAAAGCTTAAATCCTATCCAAAACAGTGAAGGTTAAATTTGCAAAGAATCCGCTCGTGGAGGGCAACAAATTGGTAACACTGTTGATAGATGCTTTCTACGTACTTCGTGTCGATGAATATGACTAACTAGTTATAACTAGCACGCGGTTTCGCAAGTGATTCGATTATGGCAACTATAAAGTCTCGACTCAATTTTTTAATTAAGGAGGCTCTGAACCCCTTCCCACCAATTTTTTTTAACTTTGTATCTTAACATGTTAATTACAATTAGATAATAACAAGATCGTTTTTTTTAGTTATAAGCCCTTAAAGCTAAAATTAAGGGTTTCTTTAACTGGTTGAACTGTTACTATGGTAACCTTTTTACATCATAAAAAAGACCACACCTTGTTCACCAATGACTGGGCATGTGCATTTCTTTGATATCATCACTGTAGCATAAACTGATAAAGAATTGTAGTGTTGATCCATCAAAGTATAAGGATGGGAAAAGCTGGGAACTATAATTGCGCACTACATTAACTGATGCATGAAGCTCATAGATTCGTTTTCTTGTTTTATATCGTAGTTAGAGATGCACTTGCTTGAGATTCTGGTCTTGGTTGGATTGTGCTTGGTTTTTACCAAAGCTAAACGTGCACGTGGGACTGATGACACGCTAAATGACTTCTTTAATGACAAGTCTGACATCGCTGCCGAAGAGAAGGATACACTGGCCGACAATGCTGCAGAGAAAGCCCCGAAGACTGCAGAAGATCCCAAGAAAAACGTCCGCCGGCTGTTTTTCCCCCGTCCTCCTACAATAACACTTCCCATTGCGATTCCTAGCAATATCAACAGCCTGTACTTCAGAGCTTGCTATTGCTTTAAGCGTCGATGCTTTGGTAAGTTAATGTATATCGGTTTATATATATCTGCACATAGGAAAATGAGTCTTATTACCCAAATGTACTAGCCGCCTTTTCGTTTCCGAGAGACTTAGTTGGCCTCATTTGGTACCCAAAACGACATATTTTTTCTCTCCGAAAACAAAAGGAGTTAAATTTCCCGATGATACGAAAGTTTGAGGCGAGAGTTTTACTGAAGAAAAATCTAGTTTTAGTTTAATTATCTGCGAATTTTTCGGCGTCCATTTGAAGCCTTCTTATCATATTTTCCACCAAAATGATTCGTTTGGTACCTCTCAGTAATTTTTTGATATTTGTATTCTTTTTAGTTCCACGCATGAGTCCCGGATTCAAAGGATGGATTGTAATCAACCAATCGGGTTACGTTGTGATCGGAAACTGGCTTTACTTGTTCTACACCTGCAAGACAAGACCCAAGCCAACTCCATTCAGACCCAGGCCTACCACACGCAGACCCAGGCCTACTACAAGCAGACCTCGTTTCACCACACCCCGTTTCACCAGACCCCCTTTCAGTACACCCCGTTTTACTAGACCACCTTTCACCAGACCCCCTTTCAGTACACCCCGTTTCACTCGACCGCCTTTTACCAGACCCCCTTTCAGTACACCCAGCTTTACTAGACCTCCTTTTAGCAGAGCCCCTTTCAGTACACCCAGCTTTACTAGACCTCCTTTTAGCAGAGCCCCTTTCAGTACACCCAGCTTTACTAGACCCCCATTTAGTAGAGCCCCTTTCACCACGCCCAGACCCCCTTTCAATTTTACCCGTTTCAGAGCGTGATCACCACTATCACCGTTATCGTTAGCAAAGTAAACCGCTTTGGTTGTACTATCTCCTTTAATGAGCTGCTTTAGCCTGTCCTGTAGCTAGGAAAAGCTTGATAAAAAAAGCAAAATCGTTTAGACATGTAAAATGTAACTGCGTGAGTAATAAATTAAATAGAAAAATTTTTAAAGTTTTTATTTGCCATCACCTATAATATTTTGTCTACAAAGCTGCGTAATAGCTCCTGATGGGTGTCGGAGGGGGGGGGGGGGGGGGGGTGGTGGGTGGAAGGGCGAGAAGATTCCCCGGCATGAATGTAAATTCAAAAGAAGCCCGTGGGCGTGGCTTGATGTTGTAATGCATTTTAGTTTTCCCTAAAAGGTGAAGACTGATAAACAGTCCGTATTTTTGCGCGAGTCCTCTAAAAATAGCGGTGAAAGTTGCAGCGGCCGAAGAGAGCTGGAGTGACTGAATATACCAAGAGTTATACTGGGGAGAGCGAGAATCGGTGCTTTGCGCCTAGAGAAAAAAACCGATTACTTTGCAGTCTACAAGAGGGGTTTATTCTTTATGAAATTGAAAAAAGGTACTCTGAAGTGCCAGTCGTCTACTCGCGCTCCTAACTCCCGATGAACTTTACCCATGACAGCGTAGGAGCTCTCAGCCATTGCCTCTCTTTAGATAGTCCATTTGTAGGAGTATGAACTGGTTAGCCAACTGGTTGGTCAGGCTGTTGCTTGCAATGTTCCCCTTCTGCTCGCTGAACCTTGTTGCCAACCATGTGCATCGCTAGATCTTTGACATGTGTTCACTCTAGTTGATATTCAAGCTAACGCCCTAGGCCTGCTCATACCCTGTACGAGGAAATTTTTGCGGGAAGAAAATTTTGCGGATTACCGACTGAATTTGTTTTGCGGGAGGACATTTTTGCGGATTGACACAGCGAAAATTTCTGCTAGGAGGAAATTTTTGCGGATTTCTGGTTAAAATTCAAGGCAGTATCGGTATTAAATTGCAATTTTACTTCCTGACCGGAATTTTCTATAGTTTTCATAGTTATGGTTGCTGTTCTAGCGCCAACATGAACATAAACAACAAGAAAACCTGAGTGAATTATTGTATGTTATTGTAAAAACGTATTAGTCGATTATGATAACAGTCTCTGGTTCTTTTGAGGACGTGTCTGGAGTTGAATCATGAAATATAGACGACTGTTGTGTCGGTCGCCTCGGAGTTATGAGAGCAATATGTTCACTGTTAAAAAGTTCCTGTTAAGCCGATATACACCATTAAAACAAGATTGACTATTTTTTCTGCGGGAGTATATTTCTGCGGCGGAAAATATTGCGGGGATTTTTCTCTGCGGGAGTTTTTTTTTTGCGGATCGAAGGAAATCCGCAAAATCCGCAAAAATTAACTCCCGCATATAGCGTATAGCAGCCATTCATAGTTTTCTTTAACACTGGTGTTGGTGTCCAAAGTTCACTATCTTGAGGGAGCGGACTCACCATGACTTGTAAGAAGTGACCAATGATTCGCTCTGACGAAGAGCTAAACGTTTTTAAAAACTTTAAATCGAGGGGCTCTGGGAACTAATGGTACACTCTGCTCCAAGTTACACAAAGTAGTTCACTGGCATCAAGGAAGTGCTCAAGTAAAATGGTGGTCAGTAAGCGATTCTTCATAGTGTTTTTATTCAATACAATCAATAAAAATTCGCACGTCGATTTTTAGATTCTTTAGATACGAAGAAGGATGATGCTGTGTAGCCTGTTTATTAATCTAAACTCTTATTAAATGTTTTCTTGAAGTCTCGGCAAGGAGTCAGCTTTAGACAGTTGAGCCAAAGGTGAGCGAACCTTCTTGTTATTGTATCAGAACGTTTCCTTTTATGCAGAGTTAACTTTTATATCGAATTACTCCAACTTAAATACAGATTTAATTTAACGAGTAATTTTACGTTTTCGTCCGAGAAAATTTAAAACTCAAACAAACTGACATGCAGCAACAACTGTCAGAATCATGTTGCTAGTTAGTTAAGCGTAATTATAAGACTTAATTGCAGACCTATGTAAGATCAAATGAAGCTCATTTCACCATTGTTTGTACTCATTAGTGTCAGTTTTGAATCTATGATCGAATATTCTGATTAAAAGAACATGCAGTTTTGATTATAGTCGGGCATGAAGTGAAATTGATGTCACGGCAAGTTTGAAGTTTACAAGGCCCCGTTTACTATGTATGATTGTGGCCGGGGGAGGGGGGGAGGGGGGTACTCCCATATATGAGCTATATAGGTATGTGCCGCTGTGAAGGGTTTCAGGCAGTTTAATCTGGGATAGGGTATAGTAATCAGAGATTTTTGGTCCAGAATAGGGTATCATTTTCAGTGAAACTGATAAGTTGCATGAAGAATTTAGTCTAGACAAGGTTAATTAGTGAATGGCATTAAAAATCAGTACGGTGGGCAGTACGGCATTTTTACTGACCCCTGTTAACTAATAACTGTGATAGTGAACGGGTTCCTGGAAAATAACGAGTCTGGAATAGGTCTAAAATAGGGTAGGGTTTTTTTTTTATGTTTAGTCTAGAATAGGGTTGCAAAATGCAGCTAAAATGGTCTAGTATAGGTTAAGGTCAATCCCAGAGGATTGTGGTCTAGGGTACCCAAGACAACCCTAATCCTCCGACTCACCCTGGGCGAGCTAACTTGTTATAATTCATTACCAACCACTTACATGAGGATTAAAACTCATCTGTGGGGGAAGGAGACACATCACTGGGGGTGAGTTGTCTTGCCTCAGCTGGTAGGACAACCCTGGCAGGCAGGACAACTGCTCATATATAAACACTTTGTCTTGTCTACTTACTTTGTTTTGTCAACTCATGGCATGCTCATTGCTGTGTTTCATGTTATTCCCTGTTTTTAGGTCGAAAAGTGAAGAGGAGTTTGATTGGGGGTATGACGAAGACAAAAAACCTCGTCCCAACCCATTCAGTGATGACACAGGCACTTTTGATATTATTGGCTCCGATGCCACATGGGTGAGCCAAAAAGAGGTTGCAGACTTCATGAAGCAGTCCCGTGGTCTGTCACTCAGTGATGAAGGTGACGACGATGATGGTAACCTTGGAGAAGCCTGGGGAGGAGCGCAATATAGTATAGCTTCAGGTGAACAGAAGAGTGAGAGCTCATACTCCCTCCCTCCCTCCCCCCTCCCTCCCTCCTGTACCCATCTGATGTACGGTACTTTGTTTGAGGGCTTCCTCTTGACGTTAAATGTTTTCACTATTAAATCAGTGGTTTTTAGTCATTTTTCTCCATCAGGAATTTAAAAAATAAGACTGAACAATACTCTGATATTCTTTATTCAATGGTCAAATTACAGGGTTGTCCTTTTATGTGGGCGACAGGCCAAAAGTGATGATCCCTCCATGTAACATTTCAAGTTATGAGTGAATTGAATGTCGTAATTAAAAGATTTCTTTTGCTTAATTTATAGTGAATAATTATTGAAAACAATCGTCTCCTATTTTCATGAACAAGTGGTCCATAAAATATCTATATTTACATGAGAAACTTCTAACTCTAGTAATACGGCAAATTTATTTCAAATGATCTTTTTCAACATTTGCATTAATTAACTTACAATGAAATTGAGAATCAAAAAAGTTTTGTCTCAAATTTGTATAGTACAGTGAAATCCTGAACAACGGTAGGCTTAATCTCATTACTGGTAATAGTCGTTACATATAAACCTTTTTTAACCACCCAAAAGAAACTGTTTCGCAAAAGTAGAAGGCCTTGCCCTTTGGCCTTCTAAATTCAACTTACGGCAATGTGGTCCATTACTTTCAGAATTGTGTGGTTCCAGAAAATATCCATTCCTCCCTCATGGAAGGTTATTGGAAATTCTCAGGGGGAGGGGGAGGGGGTCACAAAAGCTAATGTTTTTAAAGGAGAGTATAAAGCCAAATTAGAATTTCCACAGGGGTGGGATGGGGGGAGGGGGAGGGGGTTTGCAAACCAAAAATCCTTCCTTTGGAAGCATGTGGATAATTTCTAGAGCAACATAATTTTATATAATGTCGATGAAATGTTGCATTGAAAGCTAGTAAAGTGCTAATGGGTTACCCAGGATGGACTGGCAGCACACCCAAGAGGGAGCTCTGTAGCAGTAAACCCTTGATTGGAATCTACTTTCTGAACACATTTGATATAATACATGTATATTCACTCAGGGAAGCCTCGCTCAGACTCAGGGAAGCCTCACTCAGATTCAGGGAAGCCTCGCTCAGATTCAGGTGCAAAATCAGTGCGAACACGGCCACAGTCTTCACCTGTCTCTACCAGCCGGCCAATGAATAAAAAAAGTAGTACAACTTTTGAAGGTATGTTGTATCTATTGTAGTTCAAATTTTTCTCTAGTTTAAAAATTTTCAAACCAGTCAGTTTTTTGTTTTATTTCAGATTCATAACCATAATTGGGACATTATGTACAACTTGTTAATCCAGTAAGGAGAGATTTTATTCAGAGCTGTGTACTGAAAGGAGTTTCTTTGTTTAAGGTGCCAAGATTCAAACTCCACCAACAAGACCTCCTATGCCAACAACAGCTACACGGTCAGTTGCAAACACATCAACATCTTTAACTTCCAGTTCATATTCATCGTCATCATATTCCCATGTGTCAGCAGCTGCTGTAAGGAACCAGACTGCAAAAGTACCATCTACACAAGCATCTTTACAGAGTGTGTCATCTTCAATCACTGAAGGTAAATGAAATAAGGGTGTAATACTGGTACTAAATATTAATACACATATCTGCTCTTCATACTCACCAAGGAAACAGAAAAAAGGTTAGAAGGAGGGAGGTGGCGGGAGCAGGGGTTGGGGGGGGGGGGGGGGTTTGGGGGGGAGGTGAAGGTCTCTGGGCCCCTAGCATGTTCCAGGCTCTTTTTTTGCTCACTTCAACATTTTCTGTACGCCCCCACTATCTGAGAGCCTAGAACCATCTACCATCTACTGGGCCTACTTAGGTCCTAGTTTGCAGAGAGGCACGGGCTCTATAGAGGACTAGTCTTTATACCCTGGGAGGGAGGCGGGGGACTCCCATACAAAAATGACAGGGGTGCTTGTTGGAAATTTTTGAAAAACACCCTAAAAGGTACCAGAATCTTGTTTGATGGTAATTGCTCAAATGAATTTTTACCCCTAAGAGGTACAAATTCTAAAACAACACATGTCATATTGTCATATTTTTTTGGCTTTATACCCTAAAAGGTACCATGTTAATTTTAACTGTGGTCATTTTAACTAGAGTAACTAGGGAGAGAGTAGTGCATTGAAAGAGGAAGTGTGGAGAAAGGGGGCTGAGGTGAAGAGGGGGTGCAGGGTAGACAAGGGAAGGGTATAGAAAGGGATGAAGTATAGGGAGTGGTGGGGTGGAAAGGGAAGGTTAATTGTTAGACAAAATGAGGTACAGAAAGGATTGGCGTAAAGTGATGGGGAAGAGTTTAAAGATGGGTGGGGTGGGTGGTGGGGTGTTAGGGTGCAGGGAAGGGCAGGAAATTCAAATTGGGCAGGGTATATACAGGGCTTATGGAATTATGCGCTGGTGCAGACCCGCATAATTTGGCTTCTTCAGCATAATCCGCATAATTCGGCAATTCCCGCATAATTTGGAGAAATTTGTAGAAAATCATAAAACATGTATCTATTTTCGCTATTTCTCAAAGATTCTTACCCAATTTATCCGAAGTTAACAGTAAATTTCCTTCCCAAATCATTTCACCAACATAAAAGCCGAAGAAATTGATTATTTTGAAGCAGTTTTTCTCCGAAACATTGGCAAAAACACGACGCTATGTTCGGGAGTGATTTTTAACCTCCAGGCTTTCCACGCGTCTGTTGGCGATGAGCCTGGATACTAGTTTTGCGGCTAGTCTGGTTACTAAGGTTAACCAAGATGGCCGCTTGTTTAGACTCATTTCTTTGACTTATTTCGTTCGTCTTCGGTGTTCCTTCATTGCTAAAAGCTTCAAAATGTCCGACAAAGATAGCGAGCACTGTTTTAATACAGGTATTTTGATGTTCGTACACTTAAATACATTGGAAAGGCCCAATTATCACTTTAGATTTCCGCATAATTTCCTGAATAATTCGCAATTTTTTCCGCATAATTTTTATTTTTTCCCCACATAATATTGATTTTTTTCCCGCACCCTATGTTAAGCCCTGTATATATAGAGAGGTCTGAAAAGGGGTGGGGGATGTAATCTGCATATCATACAGTGGCCTAAATGTCCCAGGACTCCTTATAGATTGCTTTATCTCTTTATCACAAATTTGGTACTCAGTATTCTGGATTTTCTTTTCTCGATGTCCTATATCCCTGAAATTTTACTCCCAATTATCCTACATTATATCCCTATAAAACAGAGATGGGCTGGCTATTGAGAGGGTTGTGGTGTAGAAGAGCAAGGTATTGAATGGTAGTCGCTCAACAGTATTAATAACGTGTTATGTTAAACCTTACATCTCTTGCAGTTATAAGCAACACGCCTCAGGTATCTGTCACAGAATACAACAAACTTCAGGCTGAAATTCGACAGCTAAGGAAAGGCCTGCAGGTAAGGAAACAGTGTCAGCCATTCCTGTATGCGTTAAATTCAAATGGTTTTCAAATGCTCATGCCTGGTTGCACGTATTTCTGAATCATTTGCTTGAATTTTTTTTCTTAAGACGGCAAGAAAAGATAAAACCGCAGTACCCTCAGTACAAGAGACTGTAAAGAAAATAATCTGTGGGCAGGTAGGCAATAGATCACTATTTTATTATTGGTATATACAGTAATTAGAGTGGGATGGATAAAGATATATTATCAGTCCTTGCTCTCCCAGGAGTTAAAGGGGTCGTAAGTACAAGGCAGTAGTTTCCATAAAATATTTTATTTTTGCACAAGTTTACGTATCGTTATGTTGGGACAAGGTTTTGAACAAAACAAGGTAAGCGAAAATGGAGCAAAGATATTTTTCTCACCGTGCTTGCATGAGCAGGCACTAATCAAGTAGTTGTGTTTTCTGTGCCTCCTGTCTTGCACTAGCCTCATACAAATGAAAGCTTAACTAAGAGAAAAATTTAGTAGGCACGGTGTATATTAAAACAAACAGTTTGAAAACAGTTTCATTATTTTTAAAAAATAAATTTTCCTATAATATTATTGTCTTATAGCCCTACACCCTTGAAGTGTACAAATCACTTCAAGACAAACTTAATCTCCTTGATTGTACCATCAAGAATCATGACGGAAATGCCATTACTGCTGTGAGTAACCATGTACCCTCTTAAGGTGGCCACCATCTTATGTTTTAACAAGGGGCTCCCAGCAGCCTATGCTCATGCGCGTGCGTAAGAAAGTTTTATGATATATTTTAAACAAGATAAGACATGGAGAAGAGTTATTCCTTTCATTCAGTCATCGTTCCTACAAACCATGTTGTTTACTATTGGTGTTTGGTAAATAAAGGCTGTGCCACAATGAAGCCAGTGATTCGTTTACGTCTTATATGTGCCTGGCGTGAACACTCGTAATGCAAGTGGGGACGTAGGAGACGCTGTCGTGACACTTCAGTGACGCTGTTTTGCCGGAAGTCACTAAACCGGAAGTGTTAAGTTAAAATATGCGTGCATAAATTTGCATGCAAAATCGTGACACAAAAAAATAAAAATAACAAGAAAAACGGAGCCGAAACCTTACCTCATGCTGCTTCGCGCATGAGTAATTAAAATTCAAATTTATCAGAAAAATGTGGAAACTGAAAATATTTTTTGCTAGAATTGTAAGATATGATAGTTATAATTAATATACATTTTGTTGCTTTTGGTGGCGTTATATATATATTTTTTTTTGCCGAAAAAAGGTGAAAAACGTGCATTTTTATTAAAAAAATTCAATGGCTTGACCCCATATATCACTGACAAGACTTAAAAGTGCAACATTTCCTGAAATGAAATGCCCGTCTTTTTTGTAGGCTGTCTTGTTCCTGAGGAAAACAGTAAAACAACGTAAGTCACAGCTCTTTTCAATTGATACCAACTGTTAACTTGCAAGACCAGGGGCGGCGGAGCGTTTTTAAACATGGGGGGTCTTATCGTTTACCAAGCCAAGAACATACCCCACTCAAATTTTCCAAAATGTCCTTTTCGTAGTTCGTTGGCAGAAGCAAACCTCTTTGAAATCTTGACAGTGTCCAGTGTGTCCGTAGTCGATTTGTGACAATGCATTAGCAGGCAGTTGTTCAGACAATCCTGCTTCATGGAGCGTGTTAGATAGTTCTTAAGACGTCGGAGGGCAGAAAATGTACGTTCTGAAGTCGCTGATGCCACAGGTAATGTCAAATACAGCCTCAACAGTTTGTGGACCTCTCCTAGTAGCGTTTTGGTGACAGCATTTTTGTTGAAAGCTTTGCACATGGTTCTTAGGCTATGTTCACACTTGGTGCCCGAGCACTAGTCCCTGGGTACCGGCACAAAATGGTGCTGCGTTCAGACACTGGGTACCCAAGATATCAACATGTTCACATTGTGAGTGTACCAAGGAATTGTGGATGCGCAAAGCAGTGGTTTGTGGGTGTAGTGCCTCGGAACTGATGCAAAACGTGTGCACACTGGAAACTGGTACCCACTTTAGTGCCCGAGTACAAGGTCTCGACCTTGTACCCGGGCACGGTGCCCGTGCCCGAATTCCGGCGTGGGAACTTGAAAAAAAGGTGTGTTCACATTAGTGCCCAGCGATAATCGTACTCAAGCACCGTGCTCGGGCACCAAGTGTTAACATAGCCTTATACAGTGTATTTGTAACCTGACGTACTGGGGTACTGGGGTAGCGATATTTTAGGCACCAAAACGTTGGGGGTGGGTGGCTGTGCCCTCCCAAATTTTCGTTTGGGGGAGCTACAGTCCCCCTAGCCCCCCTTGCTCCGCCGCCTATGAAGACACTTAATATCCACAGTCTCTTTCCCCTAATATGCACAATGCATTCCAGTAACTTGTCCTAATGTTAGGAACAAAGGCAAAATTAGAAGGGTTTGTATGGAGTCATCAGAGCATCAAAAAGCCAATAAATTGCAATAAGATGCTGATTTTTGGCAAGTGGGCATTTTTTTTTGCAAATATCTAATCAAATCCCATAATTTCACAAACATCATCACTTTAGGACTATTAGATCCACCGTCTGCTCCCCTGACAGATTATAATGATCTTACAGGGGTTCTTCATGATGAGTTGAGAACACGTCCCAAAGCTGTGCACCACTTGTGCAAATACCTTAGCCAGCATTTTGATTACGCGGAACTCACAGAGCTGTATAGGTAAGTGTTCTCTCTTTTTATTTGTAACAGAAACATTACAAATAAAGACAAAACGTCTACAGTATACATGCACAGTGAGATTTTACAAGATGGAAACGTCATTTAAAAAAAATACCCTACATCCATAAGAAGTGGTCGCATTACTGGGGTAAATTGATGTTTAGAAAATAACACTTTGAGCCCCCAAAATAGCAGTAGTTGGTCACATTAATGAAGTGGCTAAACTAGCAGGTTTTTCAGCTAAGAAAATGAGCTTTGAGTTGAAAATGAATGTTAATGCAATAAAGAGGTGCCCGGGTCACATTGGTGGGGTGATCATAGACTTAGTGTTCCATTGCAACATAAGTGTAGCCTCGCTGTCATGACTGTTTTCTCTCTTTTCTTTCAGGTCTGTGGGTGAATATGAGAAAGCAGCGGTGAGTTCACCAAAGCATATTTTATTTTATAAAAACAGTTTGTTTGTGGCCATCACGTTTAAGGTTAAAAAGAGATCCCCGGGTGATCGTGATACCTTTTCAGGGGTTAAAATTCGTAGTTTGGTACCACTATAACGGTTAAAAATTAAAATTGAAAAAAATAAGGGTGTTTGAATCGATTAATGTTCACTGTCCGAGTTATTTTGATACCCTTTAAGCTGTTAAACCAGAAAAATAGACACCGAATGCAAATATGGCCGTCCAACAATTTTTTGTTTGGACAGGTTTGAATTGAATAATGATAAAGATCAGGTCAAAATAAGTCATTGTGTGCATTTTCAAGGCCATAATTATCATTATTTTAGGAGAAGTTATAGGCAATCAAATTTTGGGAAAAACATGAAAGCGAGGCTAGTCAGGATAGAATGTCTTTTCTCATACAAATGCTTAAAATTTCAGTGAGCCATAACTTCGCAACCGTTAAACCAAAAACACTCAAACTTTGCAAGATGATGTACTTAGCAGCACTTGTTTACGTGATATCATTAATTTCTCTGAAAACTTGGCCAAACCAAAAATTGCCTGGCGGCCATATTTGCATTCGGTGTATGCTGAGAGGAAATATTTTTTAGAAAGAAAATTAATGTGAGCCGCACCCATAAACCGGGTTTCTGGTATTTGTTAGCGGTTCGTTTCCAAATTTTCAACGATCACCTCCGTTAATTTCATATGGGCGTACCCCAGGGAGGTACCCCAGGGTACCTCCATTGACCATCCTGTGTTTTTTTTTATTTCCTAGCGCTTAAAATATTTTTCTATTGCTCAACAACTCGTCTATTTCATAGAAAAATTGTTTAAAATACAACATGATCTACTTTTTAACCAGAGAACGTTTGTTCACTTTTAAATTATTATGAATCCTGGAAACGGATCTTCAATTTTCTTATGATATACTCCCTTATTATTTTTTAAAAACGATTCTGATAGACTTTGTGTTCGTTTTTCAGATGCTTCAGTTTAAACAAGCCGTTAAATCAAAAGATCCTGGTGTGAGATTAACCAAGCTCAAATATATTCTCAGGTAATTGGCCATTTGCACGATGACGTCATTTGACTACTACTACCAGAATTCATTTCGTTTTTCCTTTCTTATTTAAATTTTGTAATCCCAGTGCGGTTTAAATAACAATAGCCCTAATTTGCACTACAAAACAAAAAACTGAAGGATTCTGGTAGTTGTAGTCATATGACGTCATCGTGCAAATGGCCTATTGATTGTATCACTGTGGCCAATCACAACAGTCTCAAACAACGCAATAGCCAATCAGAACTCGGAACAAATACATGTAGCCGGCGCCAAAGGCGGGAATTTAAGCGTGCAAGCGAGTCACGATTGTTTCTGGTTTAACTTTTGATTGGTTGAAGAAGTGGCGGGAGTTTTTTTTTTAGCCAGTCACAAAGCGAAGTACAGTGCACTGCAGTGCAGAACAGAACCGTACCTAAGCAACCGTAAATTACTTTCTACACTACATTTGGTACCATCCCTTTTTCTTTGGAAACCCATGAAATTGCACATCTTAGTAATTGTGTGATTTGTTTTGTGTCCTTCCTAGACATCATTTTGAAGGTTATCCACAGCTAGCGGAGCAAACAAACTATCTAAAGGAATACATCGAGTTACTCGAGCAGCAATTACAAATCGAGGTAAAATCTCCCATTACATTGCTATTTTCAAGTGTCTATTTGTTTTATATTGGGATTAGAACGGTTTTCAAATGAGTGTCGTAAGTCAGCCTAAAGAGTAAAGTATTCAATCTGGCCAATTACAACAGACGTCGACTTTCCATTGAATCGATCGAACTCTAAGCAAATACATGCAGCTCGGGTAAACGCGTGCAGCCAAGTCACGATTGGTTTTACTTCCGATTAGTTGTAACTAAGTAGTTAAATTTGTCGCGTTCGAAGAACGCAATCCTAATTTCGTGTTGGCTTCCCTGTGCCTTACATGCAGAAAAATTTGAGATTTTTTGGTGTCAGGTCTTCCAAATGGCCGCCCCTATTTCTTTTTCCAGGGGCTCATTTTCGCCGGAAATTCCTTCGAACGCGTCTCCATAATCTCCGATTACTGCTAGTATAGGTTTTTATATATTCACATATTGTAAAAAGCATAGAGACTCTTGTTCATGCGTTTTTTTTAAGAACTTATTATTATTTATTATTATTATTATTATTATTATTATTTAATAATAATAATTAATAATTATTAAATTGGCGCATCTGATTGCGATTATTATTGTTATTGTTATTATTATTATTCGATTAAATAAGAACAAGATGTTTATTAACAATTTAAAATAAGTATTTACAATACATTAAAATTCTAATTACGATAAAATATGTACATTTGAAATGGTATAATAAAAGACTCGTCAACATTACATTTTTAAAAAGAAACTGATCATTGTCATAAAAAAGTAATAATAATAATAATTTTAATCTTTAAAATTGCCTATATTACATCTCATCTGGCCGATCGACTGCAACTGCAACACTGTAAATCCTTGGTAACACTGTAAATCCTTGGCAACCTAGGTCCTGGGTGCCCTAACATAACTTATGTCTGGTTATGTTGAATTGTTAAATTGGCGCAAAATTATACAAAACCAAACCAAACGCGAATTACGATCGCCACCCGATTGAAAACCACTTTCAGAATACACGTATTGAATCAACAATATACCACGCATTTCTATGGCTTATTGGCTCAATAAACCACGCGATATGTTGGAAGAACAAGGGAAGAGATTGTAAGTCACAAGCCAAAGTCATCGTTATCCTAAGTGGTTTATTGCACCGATAAATCATCTAAGTATGCGGTTTATCGCTTTTATATGATAACTACATTTTCCATGTGGTTTACTGGTATAATAAACAATAGTTATTGACCAATCAGAGCGCACACATTATCTTCAAAAAATAGCTTTAGTTACCTTTTAGAGCTGTTCTTTTAGACGGAGTTGACCGTTTAAAAAAGAGAGGTCAATTGAAATAATTTTTGTGGATGTTATAATTTGTCTTTTTTTTTTCGCTTACCAGGACGAGGATTCAAGAGCGGAAGTCGCCCGTAGGAATCAGTTGATGGTGGCGCACCCAAGACAGGCTACTTTGCCATTATGCTCTGTGATTGTCACTCTTTATTACTGTTGTCGTTATCACTTCGGAGAACCCGAGGTACTGCACTTTTTAAGAATACAGTCGTTGCCTTTAACCAATTAGCTACAGAGCCAGTGATGGATCAAAGGGTGGAACCCAAGCTGCACCGGGGCCAAGTTTACGTGTAGGAAAACATGCGATGCCAAGCGCGGGAAAAACTACAATCGATGCCAAGCTCTGGAAAATAGCGCGGGTGCTAAACGCGTGGAAAAAATAAAACCGATGCCAAGCGCGGGAAAACATGCAACTGCTTCCAAGCGCGGGAAAACATGCAACTGCTTCCAAGCGCGGGAAAACATGCAACTGCTTCCAAGCGCATAAACGCTTGATAGAGAAGTCACTGTTGGTGGTTCAGCTCGCGATTGGTTTAATGAAAAACAAAAACGTGTTTTGCTGCCATTGATTAGAGCATTTTGACTTTACGAGCTTCATATAATTGTAGAGTGCGGTAAAATTGTGGTCGAGATCCGGTGAACTCTGACCTGATGGAGTTTATTTTGTACAGTTCATTGTATTGTATCTAATGTTGACTTTCCTCTGTTTACTGCAGAACATTTACACTAGTCCATTGGCGATTCGTGCCAAGTTTAAGGTGTGTATATTAAACTCCTTTGGTTTGAGGCGAGCTTGTAATGAAAACAAAAAGTCCGAGTCAGAAAATGGGGAATTCATAGTGAGGAATTTAACTGTCCGATACGATTTATTACAATTGCTAGTGAATGATAGCTTGTTTATTTTAATTGAGTGCCGTGAAACCAAAACCTACAGATGTAAGTTACCAGTCTGGTCAATTACAGCAGACGCGGACAATCCAGCGTATTTACCACAACTAGAAGAAATACATGTTGCCGGCTCCAAGAGTGGAAAAACGCGTGCAAGCAGGTCACGATTGGGTTTAGTTTTAGTTTGTTTGGTCAACAACCCACAAATGTTCGGGCCAAGCTCGAAACATTAGCTTTTGAATCTGCTTGCGCTGTGCAATCAACTTATCAACTCAGTCAGTTGATGTCAAATTTTAGTGCTTCAGTTCTCCACCGACACAGCACCGAAGTTTCTTTAGAAACCAACGCCTTAGCCTATCATTGTATCAGTGTTAAGAATTATGTAACGATTCGATTTAGTGCCCTCCTTCCAATAAGCGCCCCACTTCCAATTACCTCCTCCCCCTACTCGTGTAGTACCAAACCTATGTTTATCAAGTTGACACCAGTGTCATGCACGGCATGTTTGTTTACTGTGTAAGCTAAGATGCCAGTAAAATTATGTATGTTACGCTATGTTGAAAATGAAATGTGTTCTGTCCCCAATAGGCGCCCCCTCCCAATAGGCGCCCCCCCCCCTGTCAATAAGCGCCCCCCTCCCAGTAAGCGCCCCCTCCCAATAAGCGCTCCCCCCCAAAAAAATAAAATAAGTGCGCCGGGTACTTAAACGACTATTTACGGTCGGTACTTCATTCTTAAGAGCATGCTGAGTATATCACGCCTTCTGTCACTTTACAGCTATCCGACAAGCAGTATGAATGGACAGCGTTATCTGCTCGAGCGAAGCTAAAACAGTGGAGAGGCCTGGAGCAAATGTTTACAGCCAAGGTATGTGAAAAGTTTAAGAATAGTACACACATTCTTCTGCGTTTCTGCGGCAGAGTGGATTGTTAAAGTCCGTTAAGAAAATCAAGTAAACAAAATGAATTGTATTTAGCAACGCTCCGAAAAGCCTAAAAATCACATTTTCATTTGTATATGAAAACCGAAAAATAATGAACTAGTTTGGTTACAATGGAGCAGTTTTCAAGTGACTGCCGTAAAACCAAAACCGAAGTAATCACTCTGGCCAATCACAACCGACGCAAACAATCCAATGAACCAATCAGAGCTTGAAGCAAATACATGTAGCCGGCGCCAAGCGCGGGAAAACGCGTGCGAGCAAGTCACGATTGGTTTTGGTTTTACTTCTGATTGGTTGAGAAAGTGGCGCGAAATTTTTTAGCCAATCACAAAGCGTAGCAATACAAAACCAAAGCAATCACAAAATTACATTCGACACTCAATAGGCCATTTCCGAGTTGCTTTTAGCCTCTCTTTCAAAGCGAGGCTAGGTGCGAAACCTTTCATATGAAAATGAGTTTTCATTCACATGCAAATAAAACCTATTTGCATGTGAATGAAAACTCATTTTCATATGAAAGGTTTCGCACCTAGCCTCGCTTTGATAGAGAGGCTAAAGGCAACTCGTAAATGGCCTATTGAAAACCGCTCTATATTGGTGAATTGAAAAGTTAGTGGTCCAACGTTTCCACGTTTAATTGACTTTGTGTCCAAGGATAAATGGCTAAAAAACTCGTCATGGTTAAAATTGGTCCTCCTTACATAGGCTAGTTTGTACCTTGTAGTTTTGACAAGAAAAAGCAATTTCTCCAGGGCATGGGCCGCTCAAGGACGACCTTCAGCCAGACGATCGCACGCAAGATAAAAAAAACCCACAAAATTGCTCATTCGTACAAAGAACTGATACGTCTTGGTTTCATGGTTATTTTTTTAGGGCTGGTTTGGTTCAGTTAAACTGAAGTCTGTGATCGGATTCAAACAAGTGGTCGAGTTGCTTCATCAAAACGGTGCTCCAGAAGCGGTATGGAACTGATTTTATTACCATTTCACCCCCAGCAGTGGCCAGAATCAAGAATTAAGAAAAATTCCAAACTTCAATTTGTTGAGTATAGTCTTACCCCGTAAATACTGACTCTGAAGGGACCACAGAAATTACTTACCTTGATCTTGATTATTGTGGATATCACAGAAACCTTTATAATTGTTTTCGAAACTGCGGATACGTGTGAAGCAATTAAGTGAATAAGATCTTCGTATTTCATTTTGTAATTAACTTTATTACACGACTAAGTCAGTCAGAGGGCCAATAACTAAAATCAACCAATCAGAATGCTCGATTGCCGGTCCAATATTCTCTAAGTATTGGACCGAACATTGTCCCGAATGATCCCGCGCGATTCCCCCGCCGGCAGGAGTCGTGTAATAAATTTCTTATTAACCAAGCTTGCTCGGGGCCGTACTGGGAGAATATCGACCCTCGGTCTTTTCTGTACGGACCTGCCTGCACTCGGTCCGTATTGTCAGGACTACGGGCCGATATTCTCCCCGTACGGCCCTCGCGCTTGGTCAATAAGATATATGTACACTCCTGTGATAGAGACGAAGGGACAAGATTAGATTTGAGCGTGTTTAACTTTGCGAAGGGGCGTGCCCGTCAATTGAATTTGCGCTCTCTGATAGGCCAACTTGTAAAACAAGTTACTGCATCTTGCCCCACTAAGACACTAAAAATGTTACGATTCGACAGACTTCTGTAGTTTTCTTTAATCCCAAGTAACAGTGTATTGGGCAAGGGTTAGAATAGGCCGGCCACACATTTACACCCCTACCAAAATTTTGAGAAGGGAGAGGCTTAAGTCTGTTTTACGGACAGTCTGGCTGAGGTAAAAAGCGTGAGTTGATCCAGCTTGGATTGAATTTTTCTTTGTCGGTCTACCTTGCAGGTCTTGAACACTTATTTGAAGTTAATCGACGACCAAAATGAACGAGTCTCCTTAGCGACAAAGCTTAAATGCCACAGTATGGCAATTGAGGTAAGGGAGCACTGTTATCAACATATATTTCTTCTTCTTACTTCCCTCCGTTCATTTCTTGTGTCATTACAGTGGAGCATCGCCTTACGGCCATCCCATTAATACAGCCACCTCGTTATTACGGCCACTTTTCCTTGGCCTGAACAAATCTCAAAAACGTTTTTACTATAGATCAACCTCATTAATACGGCCACCCCGTTTATACGTCCGGATTGTGGAGGCGCGGTGCTGAATAATGCTTGGCGTTAAGAGATTAGATTTCATCCGGAATGAAGACATACTAAAACAAGTCAAGCAGAAGCCTCTGATCTTAGAAATCCATCGCCGTCAGTTGAAATTTCTGGGTCATATCTTGAGAAACCAACCGACGAGCCTATTAACAAATATGCCTTCTACCAACCTCGGCATGGAAAGCGAAAATCTGGCAGGCCAAAAACAATGTTCCACCAGTATATTGCCAAGGTCATAAACAGCGAGCACCCACCACTACCTGAGGAAATCAGACGGATGGCGCAGGATAGGAAACAGTGGAGAAGGATCGTGGCCGACTACCTTGCAGCCGGCTGAGTAGCGTAGAGTAGTAGTAAGTGCTGAAGTGGTTAGCTCGTCGAACTTTCAACCTGAAGGTCGGTGGTTCGAGCCTGGTCTCTGCCATCGTGTTGTTTCCTTAGACAAGAAACTTTACTCCACACTGTCTCTCTCTCCACCCAGGTGTATAAATGGGTACCGGCGATATAATGCTGGGGGGTAACCTTGCGATGGACTAGCATCCCATCGGGGAAGGGGGAGGGGGAGAAGTAATACTCTCAGTCGCTTCATGCTACATAAACCGGGTTAAGCTTCGGCAGTTGTGAGCCATTAGGCTTCGAAGACTTATCTTAATGGTGGCTGGATTAACCGGGCTCTGCTGCAGTCGAATGAATTTGAGAAGTGATAACAATGAGTCTCCTATATTTCTCCAACCTCTGCAATCTTTCCTGAAGACTTCCCCTGGATAGGATGCTGGTCTACCATGAAATACAGCCAACTCTTTCTTAACGACGACAGTCGTCAATCAACCACTGAATAATTAACAACTGACGAAAAACATGCGTCATTACTAAGACCATTGCTAACACAATTTGGAAAAATTTATGAAAGTTAAATCAGAAGTCTTTATGAACTTCTATTTCTTTTTTTGCTTAGGTAAAATCTTAGTTTAATCAGATTTTTGAAGCAAATTATATTTTAAGGAAGCGCAAGTTAACCATGTTTTGTGATTGAAAGACGCCTTAATTTGCATGGGGAGGAGCTAAGCCCTTTATACCGGAACTTCGTTCGTTTCTCAGTCAAATACTGTTTCATTTTTCTTTTTCTCCCTTAAGCAACCACTTTTTCCTGCACCATGGGTGGTCGCTAGAGTTGACTGTATTAAGATCGGGTTTTCAAAACCGGTGAGCCATAAAAGGTATGACTCAAAAGGACCTATATCTTTACGCTACAGTCTTTGGATCAGGGAAAACATCGTTTGGTGTTAATATAATTGAATATTAAATGAGGTCCTTTTGTGCCATCCCGCAACTTTCCAAACCACCGTCACACTTTCTTTGTTTAAATTTAATTATTTAATAATAAGTTTTAGCAAGGTTAATTCCGCTGGCACGTATTTAAGTGTGACTGTGTATTTAACAGACAATAGTTGCGATGAAGGACAGGCAGCAGCTTGAGAAATACAGAAGCAACCTTAGAGGCGTAGCCCCCGAGCAGGCTAAAATCAGCGAATATCTTAACAACTCGGTAAGCATTTTAGCTGAGGTCAGTATTAGTTAACATCCACGTACACCACCTACTCCTACTCGAAGACACACCCCACACTTTTAGCATCTACCAACGACTCGCGGATACGTGTTTGCACACTAAACTGTCCACTCTAGCGGGCGTGAAGAACAGAAACTCTGGGAACGGGATTAAGATCAAGAGCTCTAAGAACCGAGCCGAGCAGAGCCGAGCCGAGACTTTCTAGACAACTGGATGACGTTATTACATTGGGGAATTCTAAAACGTTTACTACAGCAATCATCTTTTAAGACGTAATACACTGGGCCATACTATATATCTTTCAACTCTTCGTGTATTCACATGATAAAAACTACAAGTGCTGCACAAATTCCTTCCCGCCGAGTGTGTGTTCGTTAACCTCTTATTTGACCATTACACCCCCAGAGTCAATTATGGAGACGTGTGATGTAGCTCTAACTTTTGAGTCTGTGGTGTGACCATTCAGCAGTACTTTTACATGTTACCATTGGTTTTTCCTTATTTTATAAAATGAAATTTGGAAATGTGTCTTGAATTTTGATTTTTGGGACTCTTGGAAACTTTAGGGTTAAAACACGAAATCAAGTCAAGCTTCTCTTTCTTTTGGATTACCGGTACATGCGTCTTTTCCACCCACGCCCGAGATTCTTTTGCTCGTTAAGTGGTGATTTTCTCAGCCTGAAAATAGAGTTACATGTGCTACAATGGCCCTTATCGTAGATGAGTACGCCACGCCAACATATCAGCGCTTTCTCGCTTTCTTGACCCTATAGTGTCGTTTTGATGTTTACGAGAACCTCTGACGACGATGAGCGTAAACATCAAAACGAGATTATAGGGTCAAGAAAGCGAGGAACCGCTGATATGTTGGCGTTGCGTACTCATCTACGATAAAGTTCATTAAACGCAGTACATTTCCGCCAAAGGCAATCATTTATTCCAGGGAGGAGAGGTACTCACACCAAAATACTCAGAAAAGATATACGAATTGCAAGCTCCCCCCCCCCCCCCCCCCAAGCTCCTTTGCACCTTCTCCGCCCTTTCCTTTTGTCTATTGACATTTTTTGTTATTGTTTAACTGCAGCAACTACGATGGAAAAACTGAAGAGGTATCAATCGACGCAAAATAATTATAAAAAGACCATGCTGCATGTTCTTCAGAAAGAATTGTTAGAGTTTTTATAAAATATATATGCTGTAAATATTAACGATTTTTTTTTTTTCACCTTGTTTAAATAAAAATAGCCAATAAAATGCAATTAAATCGACTCCAAAGTCAAACGTTTGAGTTTGGATGGATGCTGTTCTATTCAAATACAAAACACTTAGCAGTACTTTCTTCTGTTGCTGTTTATAACATGTATGTACAAGGTGGCTCTAACTTTTGAATCTGTGGATGGGCGGAATGCTTAAGTGAAACCATTCAAATTAATGAAAAATCCTAAGAAGTACTTTCCTGTGGTTCTAACTTTGGGTTTGTAGATGGAATCCTAAAGTGTGACCATTCAAATGAAAGCTACTGAGCAGTACCTTCCTGTGGTACTGTTTATTATCTTGTGCCGGGTACTGTTTATTATGCTGTATAAAGTGGTTCTAAGTTTTGAGTCTGTGGATGAAATCCTAAAGTGTGACCATTCAAATGAAAGCTACTAAGCAGTACTTTCCAGTGGTACTGTTTATTATGCTGTACAAAGTGGTTCTAAGTTTTGAGTCTGTGGATGAAATCCTAAAGTGTGACCATTCAAATGAAAGCTACTAAGCAGTACTTTTCTTTGGTGCTTTTTATTATGCTGTACAAGGTGGTTCTAACGTTTGAGTACCCGCGCATTCCCCATGTCGTGTTTCGTATAGACTGCCAGCACTGTCTCCAGGTAGACTGCAAGCGGTGTCTTATTTTTCTTTTATTTAGAAAGAGAGAGAGAGCGTTGGTGTTTTTACAACAATAGAAGACGTAGGAGCAATCTCGTACCCAGAGTCCTCAGTTTCCTTGATTAGCGGTTAGGTTCTCCTGGGGTATCATGGTACTTGGTGTATCCCTTATTATTTTGTATTTAAACACTAAGTTTTTTATCTCAGTAGAAATAAAGATAAAACAGCAGAATAGGGAATCGAACCCGGGCCGTATGATCTGCTGCATGCACACTACCCACTACACCACCGAGGACTAGCTGCCGGAAACTGTAATTTTTAAGGGATATAAGATATTATAATATTCATTAATAATTCATAAGGTTTCTGTCCAATCTCTGCGCAGGATTAAGTTCACGTGAACATACTTGTATACCCGATAATAATCCCAAGTAGTTGAAAGCACGGGGAGGGTTTGAATAGTCAGCAGGGAAATGTTGGGGTTGATGAATTAATACAATAAATAATGACCTTAATTAGTATTCTGTATATATACAGAATACTAATAGATCTATTAGTATTCTGTATATACAGAATACTAATAGATCTATTAGTATTCTGTATAAACAGAATACTAATAGATTTTTCTGTATGAACGATACAGAACCGACTCGTTTTTGGCTATTTTATTTTTACGAGTATTCTGCCACTCTTCAAATATTTTAACACTCCATTTAGTGCTGTTCCTAGTATTACGAGGAACAGTTTCTTTCAACCAAGATTCCTCCTCTTTAGGACTTTTTGGTTTCCTAAACGGACGAGCCATGCTTGTTACGACTCCTCTGGCTGAGCAGCTATACCGAAGTGAATATTCAAATTTGTCTCGATTTTTCGCCCACAAAACACTATTGTTTAAAAAAGAAAAGGTTATTCAGGAACAGTGTGTTACATAACCAAATCCACGTTGGTGTTGTTTAAAAAAGAAAAAGCTTGTTCATTAACAGTGTGTTACATAACCTTATCCACGTCGGTTTTCAGAAACAATAGAAAATGTTTGCATAACAATGGAGTGTAAAATATCATAAGTACTTTACAATATTCGTGGCAATGTTGTATCGGATTCACAATCTCTCGCCTTCGGCTCGAGATTGTAAATCCGATACAACATCGCCACTCATATTGTAAATAGTACTTACAATTAAACACATTGATACACTGCCCAAATATGGTTAAAAAGTTATCGATATACGCTATGTCTACATGACGTATATCCAACGATGGATGTAAATTTCGTATTTTGACAAGAGAATACAAAAATGACGGACCGGCCTCGATATTTTTTCTTCAAACTGTGCTTTGTTATCAATGTGTTGAATTATAAAACTATACGGCCTCGTCGGCTAAGAATTAGGCGATATCACGCGCACTTAAAATTATAAATGGCATGGCACCAGCCTATTTACAGAATATTTTTACGAATAACATCGGGCGTTCGACTTATAATCTAAGGACTTCTAGTTACAATCTAGCTTTACCGGTAGCTAAAACTGATTACTACCGAAAGAGCTTTGCATACACCGGAGCGAAAGTTTGGAATTTATTACCAGAGACCATATATAAGAACTAACCCTTTCGATACACTGGAAATACTGGAATCAGTGCTTAAACCTAAATACTAAAATCAGTGCTTCAACCCTAGACACTGTAATCCGACCCTTAATTACAACGCAATATTTTTAAATACATTACAATAAGGGATACATGAAGTACCATACATTATGATCAGGGATACACCAAGTACCTACTAGGTACTGGTGCCCTCCCGCTGACCGAAACGCCAGCGGACTCTGGGCAAAAGATAAACAAGTGTGTTTTGAGACACCTCTGGCTCTTGAAAATCTTCAAAAATCTTCAAAAACTCTAGGATTATTTTCACGCCGAAAGAACCACGAATGTTCAACTTTCCCACTCCAAATCTCCCAGCGAGTCAATGGATCAAGAGAGAGAATTATGGTTTCACGCAATTAATTCCTCATATGCTGTGAAACATTACAATGTGAAGACATGCGACATGCAAACTGGACATAGCGGAAGCAAGTAAGTACAGTTTATCCTGAAAGTAAATTATTGGGATTCTTACGATTCAAGACAATAGTTTAAGAAGACGGACTTTGTGAAGTCATCACCAGTAAATTTCCCTTTCAAATTCTCTTTATGTATTTATTTATTTTTTTTTATAAATGCCTTTGTGAACAATATATTTGCTATTTGCCGGCACATAGATCATAATAATTGAAAGAAGATATCGTTTCAACTGTCGGCCGCAATCGGCAGGGGGAGGGAGCAAACGATAAATGCGCCGAAAGTCAAAAGTGTTTGTTATGTAACTGCACAGATTTTTAACCGATTTCTATCATAATAATATTTGCAATTTGAAAACCGACGAACAACGGCCTTTGATCTTTTATTAAGGTTGATCCCGTGTTTGATTATTACGTTTTTTAGTGTTAGCTTTTGCCAGGAATAAAAACTCGTAAAGAACATCAAAACAGGTGTCAGAGAAATTCCTGAAAACGCGACTTTGTCGGTAATACTTCTCCGTTTTTGTATCCTTTATTCAAATAACAAACTTTCATGTAGCCAAAATTAACAAAGACTTTTGAATATTTAATTGATTGCTACTTTTTGATGTTTGTATTGAGTTATAAAGGAAGAGTTACTGAAATCCCTGAGTTTTCCGTTTCCGTTTCCGTTTCCGTAATTTCTCTTTATTTCTTAATTGATCGCACGACGAAATCGCCTAGTTATTCAATAACTGAAATGAGGGAAAGAGAAATACGTATACTCTTCGTTTTTCTTGTTTACCTTTGAAACATGTTTTGTTTCATCGGAATTTGTTAACTTTATTCAGTACACAAACCAAAGCAATAATCAGTTTTAATTGAGTTCGCTTTAAAACATATATATGTGAGCTAACCATGCTAAATAGATCAATTTTTGGTACAAGTCCAAGTTGCTGTATTTTTTTTCTATCTGGCAGACATTCAAAGCTTTAGTTCTTGAATTTCAAATCAGATTCATTGCAATAGAGTTTGCTGTCTCCATGGTCTCGGTTAAAAATGAAACAGAAACAGCTTTTTTCTCTCGAAGAAACAGTTAACATTTTTTTTCCTGTATCGCGCTTTGGATAGTCAAAAATCTACGATTGTGTTTGCCTCTTACATAGTTACAGAAATTTGCAAAATAACCGTATATCAGTGGCGCCTTATTTTCAACTCTTTTGGGGTATTTTTCTTACATTTTCGAATACTTTATTGAAGATCTCTCATCGATATTTGCGACTTGAGATTGCCTTGTCGAAGCACAAAACCTCGCAAACGAGCAAACATGTACAATTGACATTTTCTGAAACATTTGGCATTATCAGTTGAAGGGAATGGCGTTCGTAATATAATGAACACACAAGCCCTCTAATAGAGAAAGTCGAAATAAAAAGAGAGCAACAAGTCTACAAAAAGTCATATAAAAATACATTTACAATTTGAACCAATGATGTTAAAGATACATGTTTAAGTGTTTCATGGTAAAGTGCGACATTGCTATGATGTGAAAGTGATGAAGTGAGCATTTGTTTGTTTAATATAATTAAAATTCGCATCATCATCAGAATGCGAAGTGGAAAATGTTAGACTTTTTTACTGTGCGAATCCAAAAACCGTGAACACTTTGATTTTGACATCTCCCATTGTGCAGCAACCAATCAGAAGCGACTCGAAACCGCAAGAAACCCAAACAAATTCTCTGTGTCCTTGCAAAAGAATCGTTGCCGCGTCGCTGTAGTTTTTTTATTGCTAGTTTACCTTTTGTCTTTCTTTGTAAAGGAAGTAGAAATCTGAGCGATTTTACTGTAGCGGCTACAAAACAGACAGACGTTTAGCTATACGTTTGCCTCATGCTCAGTTGTCGCGTTCATCGGTTTATTGGTGTTGTAAACAACACTTGTCCGTCACGGCAGTATCGCAAAAACATTTAGCGAAAAAGCCGTACAGTAGAACATGACAGTTCCTGAGGATTAGTTTCCTTGGAAAAAGTGAATTTTCGAAAAAGCTACTGATCCTATAGAAGCAAAAGAAAAAACACACAGCGGGTCAGGTTTTCAAACTTTATTTTATAGATTATTCAGGCAGGTGGCGATTATTTTTCGATCCACAGAAACCCTCATCTCGTGACCTGTGATATTCTCGCCTTCAAAGACCGTATTGCAATTAGCCACACACGGCAATGTAGCTAGCTGCTGATCAGCGAGAGATCAAAGCAAAAGAAACGTTATGTAGTAGCTGTGTACATGTAAACTTACCGTGCTGGGAATAAAAGTTAACAAGTTTTAATACGGCAAGTTTAATAGCGGTACTGTAGTATAATATTTGCATGCGTAAGTTAACACTTTCATATGCCAGAACAGCCGATTTTTTCCTCTCTCATAAGCTTTTTCGAAAATTTACTTTTTCCAGGGAAACTAATTCTCAGGAACTGTCATGTTCTATTGGCCAGCTTTTTCGCTAAATATTTTTGCGATACTGCCGCGATGGACAAGTGTTGTGTACAACACTGACAAACCGATGAACGCGACAACTGAGCGTGAGCCGCGGCAAATGTCTATAAACTCAAGTGTATGGTTTTTAGCCGTAAAATCGCTCAGATTTCTACTCCATTTACAAAGAAGGACGAAAGGTAAACTAGCAATAAAAAAAAATAACTACAGCGAGGCGGCGACGATTCTTTTGCAAGGAAACAGAGAAGCGTGGTTTCGTGACTAACCGTTTGGGTTTCTTGCGGTTTCGAGTCGCTTCTGATTGGTTGCTGCACAATGGGAAATGTCACAATCAAATCAAAGTGTTCACGGTTTTTGGATTCGCACACAGTAATAACTTGCGCGAACAGTTTTATAAAATTATGGCAACACGTTCAATAACAGCGCACATGCCTTTGTTTGTAAGAGTTAAGTGAAGTAGAAAGCTCCTTACAACCTCCTGAGCAGACATGGTCATTCTTTATTTATCCGATCAGCTGATTCTTTTCTTTTCAAATAGAATTTATTCCCTGGTTTTTGTCAAAGTGCAAAGCAAGGATAAGAACAAAATATACAACAACATGAATGCATCTTGACCTTTTCTTAATATGAAATCTGTAATCGCTAGCGATTTTGAAAATCCATGATAACTATTTCATCGCCTTTTACCATGGGCGCAATTTTTTTGTTTCAGTAAAAAGGAAAATGTTTTTAAGTTGAAATATCCCCTGAATTAATGCTCAAGTATTAATGCTTTCGCGAAATCTTTGTGCACAAAGAAATCCAAATAAAAGAAAAACGACACAGAACAATGTTGTCAGTCAGTCATCTCAGCTGACAGTTCTTTTGTTTCTTTCGTCTTCCGCAAAACGTGTTATGTGAAAGATCTTTTCATGTTTTAAACTTATTTACGTTACACGTAGTATATTGGTAATACACATCCTAGCCTCGGTGCTTGTTGAATAGACTATCGGTCAGCAACGAAGCTCAGTTCCAAATCTTTTCTTACTTTGAGCTAATTTCGACACGGTTGATCATTCCAATTACACAAACGGCGATGGCATTCCAGAGTATCGTGGCTTTTATTGGCATCATTTTACTTGTAAGTTAGTTATTCATCTAAGGCAAAAATAATACTTCTAGGTAAAATAGGCTAACAGTTCCATTTTCGCCGCAACAGCGAGCCGGAACAAGAAGAACACCACCAATTATCCATATGGATATGATGAAGAACATTTCGTCAGTCAGTGAAGGCTGTGCTTGTATTAACCGCGGTCAAACGAGAGAAATTTGCAAAACTTAAGCAAAGTACTTAAAAGTTAAGGTTGTCATTTTCACTGTTTCAAGTTTAATATATTGCCAATACACTGTCAATTGTAGACTGTAGACTGCAGAATTGTCGGCGCAATTTGCCAACATAATTTTGATCAGGTCACAAAGAGTTTTGGTCAGTTTTCAACGGGAAAAAGCTCATCATTTTGAGAAAAATTATAAGGCAGTAACGTCAACTATTTTTTTTTATACATCCTTGCCCATATTTCCATTTAATATTAAATAAAATCGCACTAAACAAAACGAGAAACGCCTCGGATGTTTGACCGCGGTGGAGTGCTTGTACCGTAAGCCGTAAAATGGGACGTGCTAATAAAATCATCTGACAAACGTTTACTCTATTTTCCTAGGCATTTGCGGCTGCTGACGCAACTCGCAGACAGCAAAAACGAGGTTTGAACGTTCTTACAGTGGGATGCAAGGTAAATTGTTCGATCTAGGTTGTCTTACTCTGCTGTTTTTTTAATGTTGAATGCGAAACTCTCCTATTTCTCGTGAACGTTCAGTCGCTTAAGCTTGTGAAATTGCAGTTACCATGACACCTATTGTACGTACTGAAAGCTGACATCTAATAAGACTTATTAGTTGTAGCTAAAAATGCCTGACTTTTTCCGTCGATGTCCGGTTGAAAAAATTGTCTTTTTTTTTTCACTTGTAGGGAGATGCTTGTCCTAAAGCAACTAAAAACGAGCGAGAGATATTCCGTCCGACTTCCTGCCTTGATTATCTGCTGCGAGGCGCCTCCAAATGTGGCATCTACAAACTTTACGACAACAGTGGAAACAGCTTCCCAGCTTACTGTGATCTGAAGTCTGAACCCGGTTCTGCATGGACCCTGGTCATGTCCTTTAGTAATGCAAATCGCAAGCTTCCCTCTTTTATACAGAGCGCCTTCAAAAACAACGCCCCAGTGAACGAGAACGCACAGAACTGGAACCTGTACCGCCTGAGTCTGACGCGAATGAAATCCTTGCAGGCTCATTCCACCCACTGGCGGGCAACGTGCAGCTACCCCATTCACGGCGTGGATTTTAGTGATTACCTCCGTGGAAGCTTTAAGGACTTCAACATCGTGGATTTCATTGGTGCAAACAAGTGCAAGAAAGTGGAATACATCAACATCCGAGGACACATCGGCATCCATCTGACGGTACCTTTCTGGCAAGCTGCTAACAGCTACTTCCTGCACACTGACAGTTCTCACACTACCTGTCAGTTTAAGTCCATGAAGTCTGGCTCAGTGTCAAATGAAGACAACTTTGGTTACTATGGGACCATCAACCCCAAGTTCCGCTGCACACAGGGAACCCATTCCACAACTCAGTGGTGGTTTGGAGCTCATCTCTAATCTGTTCAGAGATGCAACAGCCTTTCAAGGGGTTACAGCATTGAAGCGCTGCACTTCGAACTTGATTTAGAACAAACACTGATTCATAGATGTTTAGGATATGAAATTTTGTAAGTGTTTTGCAAATGTTCAATAAAAATTTCCAAAATCATCTCAATCAAGTGTGTGAATTTGACTATGTAGAAGCCCAGAGAATACGAAAACCGACGTAAAAAAAGAACATGAGAGCAAACGAAAAAAGGATGTCGGTGAGCGGTAGCGGATACAAAAACTCTAACGAGATGATTATGCACAGAAATGTCGTGAAAGGGAAGTAAGTTCGAACCAGAACCGTGCAACTAGTTCCCGGGGTGCCCACAAGCAGGAGAACAGGCAACCCAATGTAAAGCGCGGGAAAACCCCACAAAAGCCGCTTTTGCTTTTGATTGATGAAAAAAAAAAACATGTTTATTCTGATTGTTTAGAACAGTCTGTGCGGTAAGAAACAAACAAAAGATATATTTCTTCGCGCGTGAATTACCGATATCCGACCTACCGCAACTCGCGCAACGATCCTAACGAGTGCTTAAAACTGCTAAGACATTTTGATAAAACTCTCCGCAATTATTTATTGATGAGATTTTTAAACACACTTACCATTTAGATCTAGAGAACCAACGATTTCATCCTTAATATAACAAAGGGCACGTAATTGCTTGCGTAAAAAAGTCAAACCCAAATTGATCCACTTTTACATCATCGCACACAAAAATAGACTTAACAAGCTTTGATGATTTCCGTTCAAAGAAAAAAGTTATTGTAGATAAAAAACCTCGCTCTTTCTCCAAAAATGATCATCGAATGACACGTCACCATAAGTATCAACAGAAACATTAAAAGGCTAGCTCTGTCTTGCTACCGAGCTCTCTTCGTGAACTTGTCATCTCTGCGTCAGTGTCTTGGTTGTTAGAGAGCCTACAATATCAAAGAACCACCGAGCTGCTTTCTTCAACTCGGTTTAAACTTTACTATTTGATCTGCTTCAACGTGCGCCATTCCTGAGAAAGGACCTATTTGTTCCGTTGATTTATTTTTTTGCGTTTTATAATTCTTAGATAAGAAGATAAGATTAATCCGAGGTGGTGTATGTGTTATCAAATATTAACCCTTAGCTGATCCGTTGTATCATTTTAATTCTGGCATTCTGAAACATGAGGTTTGAGTAGGCCATCGCCGAAAGCTTCGCTCCTCTTGTTGGCGTAACACACTCGCGCAAAAGCCAAACAGGAAAATCTGCCACACGTTAATTTTAAACGAACACGGTTTTCTAGCTTATGAAATCTTACCTGAAAAATCAATTTGTTATTTTGCACTACGAATACTGGATTTTACTAAAAATATATCAAACACGAGGAAGAGTGTTTCATCAGATTTTCTAAACACCGATAGGTGGGTTGAAAACAACGAAGCACAGGCGATTATTTTAAACCTGACTTTGAGGTGTTTGGATACCTGACAAACCATTAATATTTCTTGGAAAAATTCAAAGTATAAGTTCCGAACTTTATCGTAATTAGTATCGCATATCCAAACCTCCTCCACGGTAGTTTTCTCCTTTGTTTCTCCTGAACTATTTATAAGTTTGAGAATTCCTTTTCCTTCACGTAGTCCCTGCCATTCGTTTATTTCTTGCGAAACACCCCACACGTTTAGCGTCTACCAACGACTCGCCGATACGTGTTTGCACACTTAAAAAAATGTCCGTGCTAGTGGGTGGGAACTGGATTAAGAAAACTACTAGTGCTGCAAGAATTCCTTGCCCCCGAGTGTGGGGTCGTCACTTATTTAAACCTTTCACTTCTAGAGTCAATAATGTAGACATGTAATGTCAGTTATGTAATGTAGTTCTAACGTTTGAGTCTATGTGTAACTATTCAGTTATTTTGCAATTGGAAAAGATATTTGGGTTTCGTGTTGAATTTTGATTTTTGGCACTCTTGGGAACTAAATGGTTAAAACATAAGGGTGAAAACACAAGCGTCCAGCTTCTCATTCTTTTCGGGATTCTTTTGCTCGTTCGCTGGTGATACAGTTACATGTGCTATAATTAAAAAGGGCTACTTTTCCGCCAAAGTCAATCATTCATTCCAAGGATGAGAGGTACATTGTACTCAGACCAAAATACTTAGCAAATATATACAAACTGTTGCAATCAAACAAGAACACTATCCGCCCCCCCCCCCCCCCCCCCCTCTTCCCCGGGGATTCTTTGCGGGCTTCTTTGCACCTTCACCGCTCTCTCCCTTTGTCTATTGACATTCTTTTGTTATTGTTTAATTCTGCAGCAATTTACATACATGCATATATGCTGTAAATATTAAAGAGTCTTGTTATACTATTTGAGTAAAAATATCCAATGAAATTCAATAAAATAGACTCCAGAGACAAGATTTAAATGTTTGGCTGAGCTCCAACTTTTGAGTTTCGATGGATACTGTTCTATTCAAATGCAAAACACTTAATGCCTTGTGGTGCTGTTTATTATGTACAAGCAGGTTCTAACTTTTGAATCTGTGGATGGGAGGAATCCTTTAAAAGCCGTGTGACCATTCAATTGAAAGCTACTGGGAAGTACTTTCCTGTGGTACTGTTTATTATGTTGTACAAGATGGTTTGAACTTTTGAGTCTGCATGTGGATGAAATCCTAAAGTGTGACCATAACCGCAACTCCAATCCATTTTATAAGACGGGCTCACTGGAACATAAATCCATAATGGCGGACTCGAATACGTTCAATATTTTCACTTTGCGGTGCCCAAACTTTATTTCAGTAACCTAGATAGGTACAGTGACATCTGATAAGCTGTAAAAAACGCGTTTTTGTTTCATACGTGACATGAAGTTTTGATCATAGTAGCACTTTAAGGGTTAAAACACGAAGTCACGCCCGTTGCTCGTTTAGTGGTGATTTTCTCAGTCTGAAAACATGGTGTTGTGCTATAATTAAACGGGCTACATTTCCGCCAAAGTGAATCATTTATGCCAGGGAGGAGAGGTACTCAGACCAAAATACTCAGAAAAGATATACGAATTGGTGCAAACAACCCAAAAAATTGCACCCCCCCTCCTTCCCCCCTCCTTCCCCCCTCCCCGCCTCCCGGCTTCTTTGCACCTTCTCCGCTCTCTCCTTTTGTCTATTGACATTCTTTTGTTATTGTTTAACTGCAGCAACTACGATGGAAAAACTGAAGAGGTAACAATCGACGCAAAATAATTATAAAAACACCATGCTGCACATGTATACATACATACATACATACATACATACTTTATTTAATGTGGATATACTCTTACCTTAATAGCTAGTTTACAGGTATTCCACCTAATAACTAGTTAAAACCTAACAATTAAACAACACTAATATAACAATACATCAGATAAAACCACTGATTCATTCAGAAAAAAATTTCTGTTCGTCAGAAAAAAATTGTTAGAGTTGTTTATAAAATACATGTATGCTGTAAATATTAACGATTTTTTTTTCACATTGTTTAAATAAAAATAACCGATAAAATGCAATTACAGTCAAACCGGATGTTCTTTTGCGGGCAACTTTGTAAACTTCCGCCGCAACATTGGTATTTTGATTGACAGTTTGCTTCGAGCAAGTTGGAAGTTGTGCGAGCAAGTTGCAACTTTGGCGAGCAAGTTCCTGAATTGAAAGTACTTGGTTTGGTTACCTTGCAGTATTCAACAAACTCTACGATGTCAGGAGTAGAAACTGTTCGTTCTATCCAGCCAGGTTTACCGGGAAAATACGTCTCGTGTTGTCAAAATCTGTTTACAATTGGATACAGTTTGCCTTGATAATCCAACAATGCGTGCGATTTGTTCTTGTTCTACACCAGACGACCATTATTCTCTCTCTTTTCTCAACCGAGGTGGTATTATTGCGATGTACGTGAGCCATAATTGAAGAAGTACGTGTTTTCACAAAATTCGCAATTTGCAGCTGACAACAAAACTTGCTCGCGAAAGTTGCAACTTGCACTTGCTCGAAGCAAACTGTCAATCAAAATACCAGTTTGCAAAGTTGCCCGCAAAAGAACATCCGGTTTGACTGTAAAAGGGGACATGCTTACACTTAGACAGAGCCCTGTAAAACGACTCCAAAGTCAAACTTTTGAGTTTGGATGGATGCTGTTCTATTCAAATGCAAAATACTTAGCAGTATTTTTTTCTGGTGTTGTTCATTATGTACAACGTGGTTCAAACTTTTGAATCTGTGGATTGGCGGAATCCTAAAGTGTGGTACTGTTTATTATACTGTATAAGGTGGTTCTAACTTTTCACTCTGGATGGAATCCTAATGTGGGACCATTCAAATGAAAGCTATTGAGCAGTACTTTCCTGTGGTACTGTTTATTATGCTGTACAAGGTGGTTCTAGCTTTTGAGTCTGTGGATGAAATCCTAAAGTGCGACCATTTAAATGAAAGCTATTGAGCAGTACTTTCCTGTGGTAATGTTTATTATGCTGTACAAGGTGGTTCTAGCTTTTGAGTCTGTGGATAAAATCCTTAAGTGTGACCATTCAAATGAAAGCTATTGAGCAGTACTTTTCTGTGGTGCTGTTTATTATGCTGTACAAGGTGGTTCTAACTTTTGAGTCTGTGAATGAAATCCTAAAGTGTGACCATTCAAATGAAAGCTATTGAGCAGTACTTTGCTGTGGTACTGTTTATTATGCTGAACAAGGTGGTTCTACATTTGAGTCTGTGGATGAAATCCTAAAGTGTAACCATTCAAATGAAAGCTATTGAACAATACTTTCCTGTGGAGCTGTTTATTATGCTGTACGAGATGGTTCTAACGTTTGAGTGGCCGCGCATTTCGTATAGACTGCGAGCAGTCTCTTATTTTTCTTTTATTTAGACGAGAGCGCGGACACTTCTAGGCTCTTGCGTTGTTGTCTTTACAACAATAGAAGATCTAGGAGCAATCTCGTACCCAGAGTCCTCAGTCTCCTTGATCAGCGGTAGGTCCTACTGGTTCTAGGTACTTGGTGTATCCCTAATCATAATGTATGGTACTTCATGTATCCCTTATTGTAATGTATTTAGATATTTTGCAGTGTAATTTCGGGTCGGATTACAGTATCTAGGGTTGAAGCCTTGATTTTAGTATTTAGGGTTAAGCACTGATTCCAGTATTTCCAGTGTATCGAAAGGGTTAGTTCTTATATATGGTCTGGGCTGGCAGCATATTATCTTATATCCCTTAAAAGAGGGTGGCAAAGGGGGGGGGGGGGGGGGGGGGGGGTACCGATCACGCATCACGCCGAATTTTTAAGTGAAATCACGCATCACAGAGAAAATTTTTAACCAATCACGCGTCACGTAAATAAGGAGTAATCCGGCATTAAAATGGTAACAAAACAACATAGAGTCGGCGTAGGCCTACATATTGAATGCATTGATATTGTATTCAATTTTTTTTGGAAGGATTGCATGTTAATTCATGAATCGTAAAATGAAATAAAGGGTGTTGACGGGCCTAGCACAAATCCTACTAGCGCGTGGTGTGGTTGTTATGTCCTTTGTTCACTCGGTTTTTTGGCTGGTTTGACTTTTACAGTTTAGCCCTGACTAGTATATCTAAGATCTACCCCTCTTGTATGAAATAAGGGGAGGCTCTTTATAGATTTGTCTTAGTAAAGGTTGCGATTCTATTAAATGCCATTTGTCCACGAGGATCTGTTTTAAGTTAGGTACACATGGGTTGTATTGCGTAATATTTCTTTGCGAGCTTTTGTTTTGTCTTTGAGAGCTGACTTTCTGTCAGAGAATATTACTTTTGAGAGCACCTTCTCAATGAAATTGTTAGGGTAGCCTCTTAGCCGTAGGTTTTATTTGAATTTATTGATGTTTTTCTCGAAAGTTTCCTTCCTTGAAAAGTTCGTTCAATTTTGAGGAGTCTAAGGTACTCTCCTTTGAAGAAACCTTTCTTGACTCCCGGTGGGTGACAAGATTTAAAGTGCGTGTATTTCTTCTTAGCATTATCGGCTTTATTTCGTTTTGCTTGTCTTTTGCGGTCAATGTGTTTCTTATTCAGATATTTTCGTGTATCTGAGACTTCCGTTTATCAAGACTCAGGGAGCACACGAGGATGAGATTCAACATGTTTATTATTGGCATTCTCAAGTTCTGACATGTTTTTCACCACTGAGCGCGAATTGTTTCTGTATGAGCTGGACTCTCTCTTGTACATTTACGAGTGGCTTAGTGCCTTGTTCTTAGGCTGATTGACATATTAGTCTAGTTTGGCTAAGTAGCCTACTCGCTCTTCTTCTTTGATTTGAATTAATGTTACGATAGTGGAATTTGATTAGCGCTGCCTCCTAGTAATTTCTGTTCTGCCTGACATGTTGCCTGCTTTCTTATGGTTCCGATTTCCTTCTTGAATTCTTCGTCGGGTCTGATAAGTGTGCTTTGGCGTTGTATCGTAACTTCGCGGACAAGTCTCTTCTACCCTGTGAGCTTCGAGTTTTCTGATTGCGTTTTCTGATTTCTCGATTCTGTCCTCGCCGTGCCAGGAACGGATTCTCTGGACCCACCACGAAGATCAAAGATCAAGGAAAGACCGGACAGACCTTCAATTAGACAATTTACGTTGAGTCCTTTGAATGTAAGCTTTCTAGTTTTTTAAAGAATGTCGAAAATATTCACGTATCACGGAAAAATAAAAGGTAAATCACGCGTCACGCGCTTCTAAAATAGCAAATCACGCATCACGCTGCGCTATCTGATCACGTATCACGCCGTTAATTTGGGCACAATCACGCATCACGCGGTTAATTTTGGGGCAATCACGCGTCACGTAAAACCCCTTTGCCACCCTCTTAAAAATTACAATTTCCGGCAGCTAGTCCTCGGTGGTACAGTGGATAGTGTGCATGGAGTAGATCATACGGCCCGGGTTCGATTCCCCATTCTGCTGTTTTTATCTTCTTTTTCTACTGAAATAAAAACTAAGTGTTTAAATACAAAATAATAAGGGATACACCAAGTACATACCACTGGTCCTACGCCAGCGGACTCTGGGCAAAAGATAAACAAGTGTGTTTTGAGATACCTCTGGCTCTTGTGCCAAGGGCTCAGATGTAGGCAAACAAGGCTGTGGAGAATTGTTGAAAAACACCAGGATTGTTTTCACGCCGAAAGAACAACAAATGTTCGACTTTCCCACTCCAAAACTCCTTGCGAGTCAATGGATCAAGAGAGAGAATAATGGTTTCACGCAATTAATTCCTCATATACTGTAAAACATTACGCTGTGAAGACATGCGACATGCAAACTGGACATAGCGAAAGCAAGTAAGTACAGTTTATCCTGAAAGTAAATTATTGGGATTCTTACGATTCAAGACAATAGTTTAAGAAGACGAACTTTGTGAAGTCATCACCAGTAAATTTCCCTTTCAAATTCTCTAAAGTTATGTATTTATTTATTTATTTATTTATTTATTTTTATAAATGCCTTTGTGAACAATATATTTGCCATTTGCCGGCACATAGATCATAATAATTGAAAGAAGATATCGCTTCATATGCCGGCCGCAATCGGCAGGGGGAGGGAGGAAACGATAAATGCGCCGAAAGTCAAAAGTGTTTGTTATATAACTGCACAGATTTTTAACCGATTTCTATCATAATAGTATTTGCAATTTGAAAACCGATGAACAACGGCCTTTGATCTTTGATTGAAGTTGATCCCGTGTTTGATTATTACGTTTTTTTAGAGTTAGCTTTTGCAGGGAATGAAAACTCGTAAAGAACATCAAAACAGGTGTCAGAGAAATTTCTCAAAACGCGACTTTGTCGGTAATACTTCTCCGTTTTTCAGTATCCTTTATTCAAATAACAAATTTTCATGTAGCCAAAATTAACAAAGACTTTTGAATATTTAATTGATTGCTACTTTTTGACGTTTGTATTGAGTTATAAAGAAAGAGCTGCTGAAATCCCTGAGCTTTCCGTTTCCGTTTCCGTAATTTCTTTCTAATGTTTTCTCTTTATTTCTTAATTGATCGCCATGGCAAGAAGGAGAGACATGATTTTTCGTGCGGCTTGCATAAATATCTCTTCGTAATGGTATAAACCGCTTTTAGGAGCGCTGTGTCACGGGTTCATAGTCACGATACAGATGGAGGGGTGAAACACAACGATATTTACACTTGAGTAAAGGCTGCTGACCTAAAATACTGTACAGAATTGGAAAACCGATAGAAAACGGAGTAAATTATTTTCCGAACGAGATGTTTAGCACGAATTTTGGATGATTTTTGGTGGAGATATTGTAGATCGAAGATCGTAGATTTTAGCCGTGGGATATTTACTCAGTGGCCTTGAAAAAAGTCGAACTTCAATGTGAATTACCGTTGTGGATACAAACTTCTATGGAAAATCAATTCAATGGTCAAGGACGACACTGTTTCGAGACAATAATTTCGATTGATAACAGGGAATTGGTTGCCGCTCTGGGTTGCCGTGTTAAATTTTACGAAGGGATTCTGGTGGAAATGGCGTTGCGCCATACTGTTGTTACTCAAGAAGGAAAGTTTACTTTCAACGCCAGTACCGTGGAGAATAATTAACCTTGAAATAGAGTGATTTTTATGTCAGAGAACGGCCATCGATGTCAAGGAACAGGATCCGATTGATAAAAGTAGAAAAGTCGAAAGCCAGGAGAGGTATGTCAAAAAATATATTTTATTTCACTCAAGCTTCTCTACTTAAGTCTGACATGTTTTTACGTGTTTTTTTTCTAAGTGTCGCTACGTACTGCGCACGCGTGTCCCTCCTTCCTTGCCATGACGACGAAATCCTCTAGTTATCCAATAACTGAAATGAGGGAAAAAGAAATACGTATACTCTTCGTTTTCTTGTTTACGTTTGAAACATGTTTTGTTCCATCGGAATTTGTTAACTTTATTCAGTACACAAACCAAAGCAATAATCAGTCTTAATTTAATTAAGTTCGCTTTAAAACACATGCAAAATAAGATCAATTTGGTACAAGCCCAAGTTGCTGTATTCGTTTTTATCTGGCAGACATTCAAAGCTTTAGTTCTTGAACTCAAATTAACCAAATTCAGTGCAGTAGAGTTTGCTATCTCGATGGTCTCGGTTAAAAATGGAACAGAAACAGCTTTTTTTCTCTCTAAGAAACTCAGCTGTTAACATTTTTTTCCTGTATCCCGCGAATCTTTGTTTGGTAAAAATGTACGATTGTGTTTGCCTCTTGTATAGTTACAGAAATACACTTTCACAAAAATAATAACCGTATATCAGTGGAGACCTATTTTCGACTCCTTTGGAATATTTTTCTTACATTTTCGAATTCTTTATTGAAGATTTCTCGATATTTCCGACTTGAGATTGCCTTGTCGAAGCACAAATGAAAAATCTTAAGTCAAAACCCCTGCAAACGAGCAAACATTTACAATTAGACATTTTCTGAAACATTTGGCATTATCAGTTGAAGGGAATGGCGTTTGTTATACAATGAACACGCAAAGTCTTCTGTAGGGAAAGTCGAAATGATCAACAAGTGTAAAAAGTCATATAAAAATACATTTACAATTTGAACCAATGATGCTAAAGTTATGTTCAGTAAGTGTTTAATAGTAAAGTGCGACATTGTTATGATGTGAAAGTGATAGAGTAAGCATTTGTTTGTTTAATATAATTAAAATTCGCATCATCAGAAAAATAAAATATTGTATACATTTTTACTGCTTACGCCATGTTCAGTTCACTTGAATTTGCGAAGTGAAAAATGTTAGAGACTTTTTGAAAACGTGAAACCTAACGAGGAAGAACAAAAACAAGTGAGAGAGAAATCTACTGAATGAAACGCGACACTATAATTTCAATATCCTTTCAGCAACTCTTCTTACAACCAAAATTAGCGTATAATTGTAACCGTATTGAAATACGTTTAATAACTGATGTTTGATGTTTCAATTGGGATTATACAAATAACGTGTGAATAACCGAGACCCCCTTTTTCGTATTTGTTGTCTTCAGTGCTATCTTTTCTCTTTCGTTATTGCCAGTTTATATAAATTGGCAAAATATGCTCGTTATCAAAGAAACGGGGGAAGAGGGAAGAGAAATTGAAATTGTCTTCCTTCCTGCGTTTAAGTTCTTTATTTTTGAAACATGTTTTTATCGATCTTAGTGAATATTACATGTATGTTTAAAGTTGAGTTGCGTTTAAGACTGAATAGAACAAAACCTAATATTCATGATTTATTTCAATTAGTCCGTGGAAATTTCTGAAAAGAAATAGAAATTATGGTACCTTATTTTGGATTCTATACGGTTTTTTTTATTTAGATCACTCAACCGATAATAACGACCATCCCTGTCATTAAAAAAAGAATACGAACTTTAAAGCTAAGACCCTCACAAACGATCGAGCAAACATTGCATACAATTTGGCAAATAGGCCAGTTATTAAACGAAGTTTAGACGGTGTTTAGCAAAACCGCGATCTAAACCAATTTCAATCTGCTCAACCCTAATATTTACTGACGTAATATTTTACTGTAAACAGCAAATACGGCCATATATATCTTCACTTGTAATCGGCCAAGAAAAAGCAGTCCAAAGTCAGTATCTTCTTTAACATGATGAACATGAAAAGCTCTCTTAAGTACTGTAGATAAAATGAAAGAGGCTAGGCTGAATCTTAAAATGCCATTAGGTAAATGTAAGACAGTAAAGTGTGACATTGTCACCGAGTTAGGGTGGTGGAGAGAGGATTTGTCGCCGGTTAGATGATCAAAGTTTGCGTGATCACGCGAAAAATAATGTAGAGTATCATACGAAAATAACAAGACAAGGTTATTGCTTTAAAATATACGACATGTCCACCGTATTGATTAATCCTCGTTTTTTCATTTGCGATATTTATTATCGGTAGAATTCATAAGATTGTTGATACAAATGAATATAAATGAATGAATTTGCTTCCTCAATTAGAATGGAAAATGAACTCGATTTTTTAGGCCTGCGTGAAAGACAAAATTTGTTGCCTTTTGGATAAATTCACAAACCTTTTTATTTTGGCTTATCGAAAACACAAGACATTTTGTGTTATAGCATTTAAGGGGAAAACATTGATCATGAAGGAACAATGAATTCATGAAATCTTCCTCGACATTCTCGACTTCTACTAAATTTTATTGCATTGTTTGCGTTTCAGAGTAACAAGAATTAAGATCGATCACCCCCGTCACCTTTATGCGAGTTCCCCGCCCTCCTCCCCCTGGGCGAGCTTTCTGCCAGCGAATAAACGTCGTGGCAAACACCGCATAAAAATGAATACTACTCAGTAGCTTTAATTGCCACAATTCAGTTAGCATTCAGTCTCCACGATGTTTTAATTTAAAACTGGATTCCATGATTTAAACTTTGGCCATGGCGAAGTGAAATAATACTGATTGTGTAAGGGAAGGGATAAGATTTGTAAAGAGTTTTTAGGCTCTACCAGTCTAACTATTCCTGCTAACAAATAATTAAAATAACAGCGCAGAGATTTATTTTTGCTTTAATAACTTGCGCGGACAGTTTTAAATACAGATAAAATTATGACAACACGTTTAACATGCGTTTGATTGTAAGAGTAAATTGAAGTAGAAAGCTCCTTACAACCTCCTGAGCAGACATGGTCATTCTTTATTTATTTCGATCAGCTGATTCTTTTCTTTTCAAATAGAATTTATTCCCCAGTTTTCTTCAAAGTGCAAAGCAAGAATAAGAACACAATATACAACAACATGAATTAATTATGACCTTCTTAATATGAACTAACGATCGCTAGCGATCACAAATTCCGTAACTATTTCATCGTCTTTAAAAAATGGGCGCAATTTTTTTGTTTCAGTAAAAAGGAAAATGTTTTTAAGTTGAAGTATCCCCTGAATTAATGCTCAAGTATTGATGCTTGCGTGCAATCTTTGTGCACAAAGAAATCCAAATAAAATGGAAACGACACAGGACTGCATTGTCAATCAAATTATCCCAGCTAGCCTGATAGTTCTTTTGTTTCTTTCGTCTTCCGCAAACGTGTTATGTGAAAGATGTTTTCGTGTTTTAGAGTTATTTACTTTTATTTGGTACACGTAGTATATTGGTAACACACAATCTAACATCGGTGCTTGTTGAATAGACTATCGATCAGCAACGAAGCTTTAAAATCTTTTCTTACTTTGAGCTAATTCCAACACGGTTAATCATTCCAATCACACAAACGGCGATGGTTTTCCAGAAAATTGTGGCTTTCATTGGCATCATTTTACTTGTAAGTTATTCATCTAAGGCAAAAAAAAATACTCTTTAGGTAAAATAAGCTACTAACAGTTCCAATTTTGCAACAGCGAGCCAGCTGGAAAAGAAGAAGTCCATCAACTATCCATATGGAGAGATTGGACATTTCATCAGTGAGGGCTGTGCTTATACCGTGTTCAAGCCGTAAAATTGGAGACGCGAATAAAACGAACGACTATTAATTCAAAATCTTCTGATAAACGTTTACTCTATTTTGCTAGACATTTGCGGCTGCTGACGCCACTCACAGACAGCACAAACGAGGTTTGAACGTTCTTACAGTGGGATGCAAGGTAAGTTATTTTAAATTGTCTTACTCTGCTGTTTTTTTTTTTGTTTTATGTTGAACGCGAAACTCTCTTATTTCTCGAGAACGTTCAGTCGCTTAAGCTTGTGAAAGAGATTTTAAGAAAGCTTATCGATCTATGACAACTGGGTATCGAAAGCTGAAATCTAATAATACTTATATGCTAAAAGTGCCTGATTTTTACGTCGACGTCCAGTTGAAAAATGTATTCTTCTTATTTTCATTTGTAGGGAGATGCCTGTCCTAAAGCAACTAAAAATGAGAGAGAGATATTTCGTCCTACATCCTGCCTTGATTATCTGCTGCGAGGCGCCTCCAAATGTGGCATCTACAAACTTTACGACAGCAGTGGAAACAGTTTCCCAGCTTACTGTGATCTGAAGTCTGAGCCCGGTTCTGCATGGACCCTGGTCATGTCCTGGAGTAATGCAAATCGTAAGCTTCCCGCTTTTCAGAAGACCCCTTTCAAAACCAACGCCCCAGTGAACGAGAACGCTCAGAACTGGAACCTGTACCGCCTGAGTCTGACGCGAATGAAATCCCTGCAAGCTCATTCCACCCACTGGCGATCAACATGCAGCTACCCGACTCATGGCGTAGATTTTAGAGACTACGTCCGTGGAAACTTCAAGGACTTCAACATCGTCGATTTCCTTGGTGGAGGCAAGTGCAAGAAAGTGGAATACGTCAACATCCGAGGACACGTCGGCATTCATCTGACGGTACCTTTCTGGCAGGTTGCTAACTCCTACCTCCTGCATACTGACAGTTCTACCACTACCTGTCAGTTTAAGTCCATGAAGTCTGGCTCAGTGTCAAGTGAAGACAACTTTGGGCACTATGCTACCATCAACCCCAAGTTCCGCTGCACACAGGGAACCCATTCCACAACTCAGTGGTGGTTTGGAGCTCATCTCTAATCTGTTCAGAGATGCAACAGTCTTTCAAGGGGTCTTAGCATTGAAGCGCTGCACCTCGGACTTGATTTAGAACAAACACTGATTCATAGATGGCTAAGATATGAAATTGTCCAGTGTTTTGCAAATGTTCAATAAAAGTTTCCAAAATCATCTCAATGTGTGTGAATTTGACTATGTCGAGGCCAGAGAATATGAAAATACGAAAACGTAAAAAAAAAAAACATATGCGGTAGCTGAAAAAACTCCAAGGAGATGATTATGCACAGAAATGTCGAGAAAGGGAAGTAAATTCGAACCAAAACCGAGCAACTGGTTCCCCGGGTGCTATGAGCAGGAGAACAGGCAATCCAATGAAAGGTGCGGGAGAAACCCACAGAAGCCGCCTTATGGACTTTCTTTTGCTTTAATTGTCGAAAAAAAAAACATGTTTCAGTGTTCTGACTGTTTAGAACACTGCGCGGTAACAAATAAAAAAGTTATTTTTTTTCCTCGCGCGCGAATTACCAATATCTGATCTCTCACGATTCGCACAACGATCTTAACGAGTGCTTAAAATCGCTAAAAAATAAAGACGTTTTGATAAAAATCTTCGCAATTATTAACTGATGAATTTTTTAAGCACACTTACCATTTGCAGAACCTACGATTCCATGCAACTATTTCCTTGTGCCGAAAGTCAAACCCAACTTGAACGACTTTTATATCATCACACACAAAACGTTGTGATAGATAAGCTACCATTGTGGCTGTACTAAAAAAGTCCCATGCATTCTCCAAAAGTAAATGCCGGATACTTCAAGGCGGATCCAGGATTTTGAAATGGGGGGTGAAATTTTAATAAAATATTAATAAAATATTATTTATTTGAGAAATACTTTAGAAAAAAGAAAGAAAGGGTCTCAGAAAAGGGGGGTGAAAATTCACCCATTTCACCAACCTCGTTCCCAGGGTCTGGATCCGCCCCTGTACTTCAGACTATCATTGAATGACACGTCACCAGAAGTATCAACAGAAACATTAAGAGTCTAGCTCTGAGTTTCTACCGAGCTCTCTTCATAAACCTTTGCAGTCTCTTGGTTGTTAGAGAGCCTACAATATCAGAGCACCACCGAGCTGCTTTCTTCAACTCGGTTTAAAATTTACTATTTGATCTGCTATATTGTATGACCTTCCTGAGAATAGGCTTTGGCAATTTTTAGCATAATTTGCCATTACGAGCACAAATTTCTTCATTGTCTGAAAAAAAAGCACTGCTGGCATAATTAGCATTTTCCGGCTTGTTTTGGAGGAAATTGGAGCATAAAATAAGGTATTTGTATCACTACTATCACTGGAAGACGCCATCTTGGTTATAAAACCAAAACAGAGGCGCATGGAGTGGGTTCAAGTATTGGGCAATCTTACTTCCGGCCTGGCGGCTGGCACCCTGCTTCCTGTCATACCCAGGTTACCCCCAACTATCCAAATATATTTACTGGAAAACTGATAAAATATAATTTTTCTGCTTTTCGATTAAATTTAGGATAATTAAAAAGGTGCTTGCATTGCAATTTTGGTGTCATGCATTTGCATTTGTATAAAATTAAAAAAAAAACAATAGCTAGCATAATTTTTTTGCATGCGCTTTGTTGCTAGTATTGGCAAATTTTAAAAAAATTAGCATAATTTCTGGCACAATTTAAGGAAAAAAGGAGCAGTGTCAGTGGCATAAAATGGTACTTTTATGGGCACAATCTGCCAAAGCCTACCTGAGAAGGGACCTTTTCTTTTCTTTTTTTTTCTACATTATATAATTCTTAACCCTCGGAAGTAAACTTCCACCGTGGTACAAGGCAGGTTCACAATATTGCAAATTATCATATGACCCGTACGGCCCTGCGAACCTGTTCTTTGCAAAACCATTGATGAAAGTCCCGTATGAAGGCCGTACGCATTTGCGCGCGCGGGGCCGGAAAAAGCCGTACGGCCCCACTACAAAAGCGGACGGCCTCGCGCGTTAAGATTTCAAATAATGCTGCGCTCGGTCCTTACGCCATGACCTCGAGACAAATATTTTCCCATCCGGCCCTCCCACTTAGTCAATAAGTACATAATATTTTATCTCTAATAGATGGTCTGTGAAACATTTTGCTGCTTTTAGTAGCGTTTTATATTAGTTTTATTTTTATACCGTAATGTTATTTTCTAGTATTTAATTATTTTTGGTACTTCTTAATGAGCTTACCGTGTAGAATGCGGGAGTTACATTTCGAGGATTGGCGATTTTTTGTATTTTGCGAGAACAATTTTTTCTGGTTCGAGATGAGTGAAATTTCTGTCTGGGAACCAATGTTTGCGATTTCCTGTTCAAGCAGCAGAAGATGAACAAAGAAGGAAACTTTATATTTTCAACTTTTATTACTTGTTGAGTTACAGAACGCTCTACCTTAGACCCCAATTAACGGCCATTATATGTTGTATGGTTGAATGCTATTATTACAAAAAGATCAAAACGTATTAACTTATCATAGATAGAAGTAATAGAGTGTAAAATATGGAGAAGAGGAATCATTGATCATGCTACGCATGTACGTTTCCTTTTGAAATATTTCGAAAATATTTTACATGTAACAGATAGCCCGCGATGTTCTCTACAAGATAAGGTAAATATTATGGGTTGTGGCGCTGCTGGGGGTCCGTGAATTCATCCAAAATGGCCGCCAAAATAGCCGCCATTTTGGATTTTACTAAAAATTCAAAATTTTTGGAAAAATGCGAAAATTGCACATATTGTTTGCTAGAGTTGCAAAATAACATACAATTAAACAGTTTGATGCTTTTGGTAGCATTGTATATGTTTTTTCACTGAAAAAAGGTAAAAAACACGCATTTTTATTAAAAAATGGCTTGACCACATGTTATTTAAGACATCATATCCCATTTCCATAGCAACCAGTTGTCGCCAACTTTACCAAAATGTGTCTCAAGGATAAACGAACAGCTACTGAAAACGGCATGTGCTAATCTTAATTGGTCTTGAAAATATGGGAGAAAACCTTAAGGGGGGTGACAACCACCACCCCCCCCCCCCCCCCCCCCCCACTTGTACGACCGAGGGATAAGGCACGACTACGTTTATTTTGAACTTGATATGTGTAGATTTTGCCTTCACTACACAACCGAACACACTCAAAGGTTGAGGCATGGGCGCGTTGGTCAGCCAGGCCCACGATACATTTTATTATTGACAAAGGACTATCGTATTACAATATTACTATAATATACTATACTATAATATTAAAACTTTAACATCCATAACTCTAGGTTGGCCAGCCAGGCCCACGATACATTTTGTTATTGACAAAGAACTATAATATAACGATAACTCTAAGCGCACCAGAGCCGGACACGTAAACCCCAAAAAACCAACTGTTGGAAAAAATAGGGACCGTGTACCCCCGACCTATGCAGTGGTGCTACCTTTGGGGTTTTAAGGTGTTTTTAACTAAGAAACAAACGACTAAAATGCGGCTAAAAACTGCCGATAACAAATCTTAAGGTATTACAATAAACAAGACAAAAGTTAACTTGTTTGAACAGTACTAGAGGCGGCGAGGCTGACCGTAGAATGACACAAATCTATCAACGAACACTTTTCAAACTCACGAACCGTGAGCCCCTGCGCACTACACTAGTCCCCGGTTCTCTGCTCCGTGTCGGCAAAATATTAATTTATGTCAATACCGATTATCACAAATTACATTTTATTATACACATCCTTCAAAATATCTCTGAACGCAAACACAAGATCACGCAACGACCACACAGTTTTTGCAGACACTCAACATGAAAAAAAGTAAATTCAGATTGGATATCATAGTCTGAAGTGTCAGCATCTGTAATGAGATAAATCGCTGATAATGCGGCGCTGCATGGTTGATTGACAGATAGCTTAGGGGGGGGGGGGGGGTGATCTTGTCCTTGCTCGATATGTTTTCTTTTAGCTGTCTTGCTGCAAAAGTTTTATTTACATGATGCGTCCCACTTGTATAATACAATACCAAAAAAAGAATGGAACACATTGTCTTTTTACACAACGATGTCCGTAGTTCAGTCAAAACAAATCTCTGCTGACTACGGACTCTCCACAGTCTCGCTTCTTGCATTTCCGCTCTACAGGTTTTTCAATAACAGGTCATAACAATTTCTTCACTTCAGTTCGCTTCTCAACCAAAGCGACGAACGACTCGATTTTCGGCAAATATTTTATTTTCGATTGATTACATGAATTTGTTTCCTTAGCACAGTGATCATGATGGTGATATACTCATTTAACTCTTTGGATGGGCGGTAGGAATGAATTTGAGTGTTTCTACGGCAGAACTTACAAAATAATATCACGAAGCGTGTTTTAACGGCCATGAACAGTTTTTCTCATCTATTGTACGCGAATTAATGAACTATAATTTGTGGCTTGAAACTCCCCAAATACTTTTAGAGCTAATTAAACTGTCTCTCTACTGAAGCTTTTTTGAGCGAAATAATGGAACCTTAATGACGCAAAGAAAGAGATTTACAGTGGTTAGCGAAAGTCTTTACGGCTGAATGCGGCCAAATGTAAATAAAACGAAATTCATTTAATATTAACTGCAGCGAAACCCTAAAAAAGGCTAAACGGCAAAAGTGAATAAAAGCGTTAGTTATTATCTCTACTGATTCCCAAATATACAAAACGCTTAAAAATTTCGCTATTGTTGCCAAATCCTCCTTAAAATAACATTGCGCCATTGTAGGAAGAAATTTATAGATTGTAACGGATTTTTAAGCGTGTATGTGAGCGAATAAGTCAAAAATGAGCGTCAAACTGTTTTGTATTTGCTTAATTTGTTCAGAAAGGTTTGCCGATAAAATTTAGAAGATTTGACAGCAGTTATAAACATTGTATGTCTTTCCTTAAAGTGAAGAAGACAGCTACTCAAAATCTGGCAATCTGTTCATTCTTTTTTATTCATTTCTTTGCTTTCTTTTGAAATAAAATTCATTCCATTTTCTCCAAAGTCCAAAGCAAGATGTACAGAAACATGAATGCACAGTGAGTCCTTAAAAATATCATCGCCTTTTTCGATTGCGCAAAACTATATTTTCAGTAAAATCAAATTAAACCCCTCGACTTAAACTAATAATTGAGTTAATTCCTCAGCTTTCGTGAAACTCGTATGTCTATAATCACTGATGCCCAAACATGCCAAATAAAAAGATGACATAAAAATGTCTATAATATAATTAATTATCGTCGCAGTATTTTACTTGATAGCTCTTTTGTTTCGCTCGGTCCTCCACAAAACATGTTACGATGAAGATGTTTTCGTGTTTTAGATTTAGTAATTTATTACTTTAGTACACGTAGTATATTGGTAACACAAAGCTAGCCTCGGTGCTTGTTGAATAGACTATCGATCAGACAACGAAGTTTTGAAATCCTTTTTTACTTCGAAGAAACTCTGCCACAGTTAAATATTTCAACTTGAGAAACGGCGATGGCATTTAAGAACATCGTGGTGGCTTTTATTGGCATCATTTTACTTGTAAGTGATTCGTCGCGCTACAATATACTCGGCCTAGCCAGAAACAGTTCAATTTTTAACAGTGCATGCGAATGGAATGGACTATTAATCGTCCCAGTGCCGGAGACAGGAAACTCGGAAAGAAAAGATCGACCTCAAGGCTAAGTTTGACGATTGATTAAGATTTCACATTTATAGACCAAAATTTAATCGAGAGTTACAAGGTGTCTAGTTTTGTGCGCTTTTAAAACAGTTTCTTCAGTGTATTAAGGTTGTATCGTGGCAGTTAAACTGAATCAAGATCGATCTTCCGGCTGAACGATTGATTTATTTCCAGCTTCAGACCAAAATCAGCGAGTTTCGGCCATATCCGCGTTTCTAACGTTTCTTTATTTCAGGATGCATGAAGTAATATGCCGTCAAATTGATTTTTTCTAAACAAAAGCCATTACACGTAACTGTCTGCATTTTAAATTTCGCGATATAGTCTTTCTTTCAAATGCTTTTAAAGCCAGGAAATTTAAGCTAGAAATGCGATTAAAACGAACGATCATCACTTCCAAACTTATCTATTTACATTGTACTGTTGCTTTATTTTCCAGGCGGTTGCAGCTGCTGACAATGACAGAATGAAGAAATGGATATAAACGTCATTACACTTATTAAAGTGGGATGCAAGGTAAATTTTTCAAACTCATAATGTACACTGGTCTTTTCATCTTGAATGCAAAATTCAGTTAATTCGTTTCCCAAATATTCTAAGTCGCTAGCTGGTAAAACTGAGATTTCAAAAAAGCTTATGTATTGATATCATAGAGCGTTATAATTACTTGTATAACTGGGTATTGAAAAAAGGAAACATATCTAAAAGACCAATTATATGCTGTCAAAGTTAACGAAAGTAGAAATTTCCCGAAAAGCCTGGCTTTTTGCGATATGTTTTTTCAAAAGTCTTATTTTTTTGTCTTCTAGGGAGAGGCCACATCTAAACATGTATCTGAATTTCACCCGACCTCCTGCCTTGATTATCTGCGGCGAGATACCTCCAAAAGTGGCATCTACAAACTTTACGACAACGGTGGAAACAGTTTCTCAGCTTACTGTGATCTGAAGTCTGAGCCCGGTACTGCATGGACCCTGGTCATGTCCTGGAGTAATGCAAATCGCGCTCTTCCCGCTTTTAGAACGATCCCTTTCAAGTACAACGCCCCAGTGAACGAGAACGCTCAGAACTGGAACCTGTACCGCCTTAGTCTGGCGCGAATGAAATCCCTGCAGGCTAATTCCACCCACTGGCGAGCAACGTGCAGCTACCCGACTCATGGAGTGGATTTTAGAGACTACGTCCGTGGAAGCTTTAAGGACTTCAGCATCGTCGATTTCATTGGTATTAACAAGTGCAAGAAAGTGGAATACATCAACATCCGAGGACACCTCGGCATTCATCTGACGGTAAATTTCCATCAGCCTAACAGCTACTTCCTGCATACTGACAGTACTCACACTTACTGTCAGTTTAAGGCCATGAAGTCTGGCGCAGTGTCAAGTGAAGACAACTTTGGTCACTATGGGAACATCAACCCCAAGTTCCGCTGCACACAGGGAACCCATTCCACAACTCAGTGGTGGTTTGGAGCTCATCTCTAATCTTTTCAGAGACGTAACGGCCTTTCAAAGGGTCCTAGCATTGAAGCACTGCACCTCGGACTTGATTTAGAACGAACACTGATTCATAGATGTTTAGGATATGAAATTTTGTCACGGTGTTTTGCAAATGTTCAATAAAAATTTCCAAAATCATCTCAATGCGTGTGAATTTGACTATGTAGAGCCAGAGAATACGAAAACGTAAAAAATAACCGTGAGAACAAACGAAAAAGGATGATTATGCACAGAAATGTCACGATGGTCGGTTGCTAGGGCTTTTCCTCCCGCAAAGTTCTAAATCTCGTTTTTTGGTTCATAGAGGAGTAGTTTATATTCTAAATGAAGCAAAACATTAGAACATCTTAATTGGAGAAAATTTTTCTTTAAATTTTTACCATTGTGAAGGCTTTTTTGGCTTTTCTTGAAATTATGACGTCACAAGTACCACCTATTTTTAGTAACAACATGAAAAATTTGAAAAGCAGTGTTGAAAACTTAACAGACATTTTTGCGACAGAAAAAAAGTATTTTTAGTGAAAACCCTATCTCAATCGGATAAAAAGGCGTGAAGTTACAGCAAATGAAAGAATTCAAATTTCCCGCCAAATGACCAACAACAACATTTAGCTTTATTTGCATGACTGTAGATTTTACAATATTGCAAAAGCTTATAACTAACTAACAAAAGGAAAGAAAAACAAAAATGAATAATTAAATTACATTGGTGACAATTTTATCTCGAGAATCAAAACAAGATGAAATAAATTTAATTAATTGCATATTTAGAAAGTAAATGGAAGAATTCATTAATTCTATGATCAATTCAGTTATAGGTAAATGACTAATATTTGGTATAAAAGTCTGTATTTTATTGTAAAAATTATCTCTTATTGTTGCGTATTTTGAGCAATAGAAAAGAAAATGGATTTCGTCTTCGATTTCATTTGAACCACAAACTGGGCAAAGCCTTTTGTCTCTTGGAATTTTGTTGTATCTGCCCAGTTCGATCATAAGTTTATGATTACTTATACGTAATTTAGTTAATGTCCTCCTATCAGATGCTCGTCTAGTCAGGCCTAGATAATTTGAGGGGGTGTATTCGTTCTTGAAGGTCTTATAAAATTCTAGTTTTTGAGAATGCTGAAGTATATGTTGCCAATAAGAAATATATTTCTGTTTCATTAAATTTGTACAGTGTTTGACTTCAGCGGTGTTTAATAAATCGAGGTTAAAATTTCTGAAATTAAAGTATTCGGATATCTTCATAAGATTAGAGTGAAAGCTAATTTTACCATTCGAGTGAAGATCTAATGATATTAAGAAAGATTGTTTAACAAAAGAGTCTTGGGGTTATTTTGAAGGTATAACAAGTAGTTGAGGATTCTTAGATTAATGGCAATATTTAGAGGAAATCGACCAAGTTCAGCTCTGCACGCAATATTAGAAGCCTTATTACTCACTTGAAGGTAGCGTTTACAAAACTGAAGATGCGTTCTTTCAATTTGTGAGCTATCCCAAGCCTTAAAATCAGATTTGGTATATCCACCCCAAATTTCACTATTATAGAGCAAAATTGGGGATATCATTGTATCAAAAATTTTACAGGCAAGGGACGGATTTAGCTTACTAAAATCTGTGTGTCGCCTCAGACTGAAAAGAGCGTGAAGTGATTTCTCTTTTAGATTATCAAGTGAGACTTTAAAATTTCCTGAAGAGGAAATTTTAGTTCCTAAATAAGTATAATCTTGTACAACATCAATAATTTGATTATTCATATAAAATCTATATTCAGAGCATTTTCTTGGGCGTTTTTGGAAAACCATAATCTTGGTTTTTTTTGGATTTATGCTTAACATCCACGTGTTGCAATATGATGATAATGCATTAAGACAATTTTGTAGACCTGTTTTAGAACGTGATAAAATGATTAAATCGTCCGCATATAAAAGAGAATTTAATTTTGTGCCGTTTGGTAAAACAAAAGGGTCAGACAGGATATTTTCAAATGAAAAAGGTAAATCGTTAATGTAAAGGTTGAAAAGTAGTGGACTTAAAATACAACCTTGTCGTACACCTCTCGCGTATTGAAAGGGTCGTGTTTGGCTTTGGCCAATTTTTATTGAACAAGAAGACTTGGAATAAAGGCTTTTAATTAAATTGTAAAAGCAGCCTCCCACATTAATTTGCAATAACTTATTCAAGAGCCCATTGTGCCAAACTGAGTCAAAAGCTTTTCTAAAATCTATAAAACAAGCATAAATTTTTTCATTGTGATTATGAACGTATTTGTCTATCAAGGTTCGAAGTGTAAAGACATGGTCTGCTGTACGATTATTTGGCAAGAAGCCAATCTGTGATTTGTGAAGTATATTATTTGAGGCAACATATTCGAGAAGCCTTTGGTTTAAAATGGAACAAAATAGTTTTCCCAGACAGCTTGAGACACAGATACCACGGTAGTTTGACGGATCGCTTCTTCCACCTGATTTATAAATTGGTGTAATGAGACCACCACACCATGTCTGGGGCATGGTACCTGAACTTAGAACTGCATTAAACAATTTGTAGTAAACAGGCATTAGGTCATTGAGACTAGCTTTGATCATTTCATTTCTAATTTTATCTGAATAAGAAGATTTGTTGTTCTTTAACTTTTTGGCAGCTTTTCGTATTTCATTTTCGGTAATCAAGTAATCTAACGGACGAAATTGTTGTTTACGATCTTCTTCTACTTTTAGTTCATCATGGATTATCTGCTGGGTGGGATTAAGCGGTTCATTAGAGTGAAGAGATTGAAAGTGCTGCAGCCAATTTTCTTCCGACACTAAAGGAATATCTTCCGCTTTAATGGTGTCATCCATTGATTTTAGACATTTCCAAAAATTTGTCGCATCTGAGTTTTCAATAGTTTCCTCCAATCTATGAAGCTTGCTATTGTAGTATTCGTTCTTTTTAGAGTTCAATAATCTTTTGTATTGCATTAAAATGACATGGTATTTCTCACGTAAAATGGGGTTCAACGGATCTCTATGTTTTTGGTTCGCCATTTTCCTCAATTCATGTCTTTTCATGTCATATATTACCATATATGGTCAAACTTTAGGGGTATTTAAACGCGAAAACAATGAATGTAGTCGCAACGGAGAAAAGACAAAGTTGCATAAAATCAAAATTGTAGTTTTTTGAGTTTAAGATGTGTGGTCTATGATACGGGTTTCGTCACGAATTACGTCAATGTGACGTCATAATGACGTAATTCGTGATGAAATACGCGTCATAGTACCACACATCTTAAACTCAAAAAACTACAATTTTGATTTTATGCAACTTTGTCTTTTCTCTGTTGCGACTACATTCATTGTTTTCGCGTTTAAATACCCCTAAAGTTTGACCATATATGGTCATTTGGCGGGAAATTTGAATTTCGTTAATTAGCTGTAACTTTACGCCTTTTTATCCGATTGAGATGGGGTTTTCACCAGAAATCATAGAATTCTATAATGAAAACTAATACAATATTTTTCACACTTTTTTCCTGAATTTTAATTCTGATGCCAAATTTGGACATCATTTATGACGTCACAATAGCAGTCAAATGGGATGAAATAATCACCAACTGATAGGTAATTTATCCACCTATTTTCCTTCCAAGTTCCGTTAGATTCGATACATTCCACTTTTGTCTATAGCCTAAAACTCTCAGTTTTGAGAGGTGCGGGAGGAAAAGCCCTAGCAACCGACCACCGTGTGTCGTGAAAGGGAAGTAAATTCCGTGTGATTCCCTGGGTGTCTACAAGCGGGAGAACAGGTAACTCAATGTAAAGCGCGGGAAAACCCCACAAAAGCCAATTTAAGGACTTGTTTTCGCTTTTGATTGGTGAAAAAAAAACAGGTTTGTTCTGATTGTTTAGAACACTGTGTGGAAAGAAATAAACAAAAGATATATTTCCTCGAGTGCGAATTACCAAATATCCGACCTCCCGCGACTCGCGCAACGATCTTAACGAGTGCTTAAAATTGCTAACTAAAGTCACTTTGATAAAACTCTCCGCAATTATTTACTGATGAGATGTTTTTAAATCACACTTACCATTAAGATCTAGAGAACCACGATTACATCGTTATTATAATAAACGGCATGTAATTACTTGCGCTGAAATTAAACCACTTTTATACTAGAAATACGTGTCTCGCAGAACCTCGCGAAGCTCGGGGGAGGATGCACTGCAAAATTTTAGCGATGTGGGAGGAGAGATGGAATTTCTGATTTAAATGGAGATGTTGGGTTGCTTGATGGCAATGACCTCATTTAAAGTTGAGACATTTTCGTTCTCAGTCTCTTCAATTTAACTTGTACTTTAAAGCGCCCTGTCTTCCTGGAGAGCTGGTGTTGGTCAGTGTTGGGTTTTGAGCTGTGGGTCGCTGTAACTGCCATGTAACTGCCATGGGACTGCCCACCCCCCCCCCCCCCCACCCCCCGCTGTAACTGCCATGTAACTGCCATGGGACTGCCCACCCCTCCATCTTCGGTCCAGGACAATATGCAGTGGTGTTCTGTTTATTTTGATTGTCTCAATTAAATTCCATTTTTGAAACTTGTGAGCTAGTGCTATCTTCTGTTCCCTTTACATACTGCTATAGTTTTTGTTCTATATACTGGGAATCAAACAATTGGTAATGCAATTCTCTATTCGTTTGAATGGTTGAGATCACAGGAGGTTTACTGCTGCTGAAAAGTGATGTTGTCCAAAAAATAACAACTCAATGGTGAAAGTGGCACGAGATTCTCCCGGCAGTAAGAATACTATATTTTGGATACAGGTCATGAGAATTACAAGCATGAGAAGCAACAGATTCTCTGCAAATACCATAAGCAATGTATAGAGACCTGGATGGAGAATTTGTAGGTTAAGACCAGGACTTAGGGCCTTCATGACCAGTTAGCGCCTTTAAAAATCTTGAAATCAAAATTAATTTGTTGATGTACATTCTCCTTACTGGTGTCAATGCAGTTCACATAGCCATATAGCTACAGTGAATTTGTATTCAATTTCCACAGACAACTTATGTTGAAGGTGATCAGGTTCTCAATTTGTATACTCTATGTACTTGCTCGTACACTGATATTGTGAGGAGATTTAAGATACTGATCACCGTTCCAATAATAAATGTGAAGCAGTAAATGTTGATGTGTCATGTGTTTAGCTACATGTATACGGTTGCTACACATTGACAATACAGTCATTAGCTGGTCATGATTGCTAACAGAAAATTGTTTTTTCCTAACAAAATGTTTTTATCCAAATTGTAAACAGAAATTCTCGTTACTTATTTCTTATTGAACTATTTTATGAATTCTGTAAACTCAAGATACTGTATACGTATACAACTCGATCACTGTTTCATTCACAAACAATGCTGCATGATGTAAATGTTGTATATTTGGGAAATAATTTCCACCTGTGTGATCTGTAGTTTTGATCATTTTAATATCTGTAGTTTTGATCATTTAAAAAGTTCGTTAGTGACGTTAGTGAGAATATCAATAAACATCAAATTACAGTGTATAGTAAGAGAATTATTTTTCAGTGTTTGATTATCCTCTCAGTAGTTTAGCCGGTGATTTAAGCTACATTTCTTAATCGCTCTTCTTCTCTGAGCCTTTCCTGTAATCAGTGTTTGCTTTTCCCTACGTACCGTATCAGGTATGAAAGATATACCTAATTCAATAAAGGTTGCTTTGGGAATTGGTCATTGGTAATTGGGCTTTGGCATTTGGGCATACGGAAAACAATGCAATGCTTTGCTTGAGTGACCGCCAAACAATAGCTTCCCAATGCCCAATGCCCAATGACCAAAGCAACCTTTATTGAATTAGGTGTATTCGTCACGGGTATTTAGCTGATCGTGTAATTCTTGCCGCCTCTCGTTGCGTCTACAAACAGAATCATTTTGTCCAACACTTCCAGTCGGTGTCGCCTCTCCTGATCGGTTTCGTTCAGAATTCTAATGGTGGCATTTTGTCAAGGCGTTTGAACCTAGTCAAACGGCAGGCGGTGTGCGTCACGAGATTTGACCAATAGCAAGCCGTTGTTTAAACAATAGTCCTCGCGACAAACAAGAAGCTATTTCAGCGCGTGGAGTTGAAAAAATTGTTCCTTTTCAAGGATTTCAGCGATGTTAATTGAAAATGTTTTCAGGCAGAATTAAAGAGAAATATCCCTTCTTCGTTATGGCTACAATTAAATCTGACATTCGAGCACAATGACTGCCTTAGCTGACCTCAAAGTAAACCTACTCGGCTCAATTGCCACATTATCGTAAACTGAACTTTCACACCTTTTCTTAGACTTCTCATTCCTTTACACGTTTGTTTTTCGTAAATAATTTGGGACAAACAGTTACTTTAGCCTTTCTTCTTTGAGAATTTCGGGGTCTACCCGGGTCTACCCCTTTTAGTTTTCTTGGTTCAAGCCGTTCAAAATTGATAAGTTCACCAACTCGCCTAGGTCTCCTGGTGAGTAACAATAATTTTCTGCGCCCACGCGGCGGTCACGCGCGTCCTTTATCATCTTCTTGTTTGGTCTTTTTTCGGCCTATTTTCCCTCAATTATAGTTGAAGGAAGAAAACATTCAAACCTTCATAAGTTTTGATGTTCAAAGTGACTTCTTTTGTCGGCGTTTGCAGTGCTTGTTCTGTATAATACGTGGAACGGTCTTTGCGTGATTTACGTCTCGTGGCGTTGACCCGTGCATAAATCACAGGCTTCCCAAGCTACATACGTGGTGTATGCGACAGCTTGTGTATACAGAGAAATGTATGGGAAAATCACGGATTCTCTAAAATTGGGTAAATAACTATCTATTTTGAAATAAAGTTTACCTACCTCAAATGTGTCGTTTACTTGTGTCTTGTACCGAATTTGAAGCCATTCCGACGCCATTTAGCGAAGTTATTCGAAGTCGTTGTCGAAGGGGAGACAACGACTTCGAATAACTTCGCTAAATGGCGTCGGAATGGCTTCAAATTCGGTACAAGACACAAGTAAACGACACATTTGAGGTAGGTAAACTTTATTTCAAAATAGATAGTTATTTACCCAATTTTAGAGAATCCGTGATTTTCCCATACATTTCTCTGTATACACAAGCTGTCGCATACACCACGTATGTAGCTTGGGAAGCCTGTGTTCGAAGTCTTTGTAATGTATGCTCTCGTTGTTCGTCTTCGTTGCTCGATCGCGATTGCGCTGAATTTCAAGTCACCGTTCAGCGGAGTTTCGGTAGTTAATTTTCACGGACAAGGATTTCCAGCCACTTCTGGAATCCAGCTTTGTTGTCTTTGCTGTTCTTTGTCATTTGCATCAGAAATTGGTTGTGTTTCATCGAGAGTAAACATTTTTCGACAGACTATGAGTAAGGTTAAACGGCCGCCGGCACGGCCGTCATGAATAAACATAATACGCCAACGCAGCGGTCGCGATTTTTGTTGCCAGGCAACTGCCGGACATCTTCAGGTATATATATATATATATATATATATATATATATATATATATATATATATATATATATATATATATATATATATATATATATATACATATATACATATACACTGGTTTTCAAAAACATTGCTACTTGAGAAATATATATCTATTTAACAAATCGACCGCATTTTTCCATGGTCTATACTCTCATCGACCATAGAAATGACGTCATAAAATGTTCAAAACTCAAGTGGAACCACGAGCCGTTAGGCGAGTGGTTTCACTGCCAAGTTTTGAACATTTTATGGCGTCATTTCTATGGTCGATGAGAGTATAGACCATGGAAAAATGCGGTCGATTTGTTTTTTACAATAACAAACTTGAATAACTGCGAGCGCCGAGCGAACGAGTTTGCGGGAATCATTTTAGAAAATCAATTGCAAGATAAACAACGTAACACTGACAAACTGCTGCAAAATGTTTTTGCGTGGGGAATAATTAAAGCCTTAACTTTTTATGTGAATAAATTATGTAACGAAAAAGGCTCACACAAAATCAGCTTAAATCATCGCTAGAATCTTTTAATATAAATTTTAACACAGCAAAACAAAGAGCCGTTATTCGGCAAATTTTAGAGAACCGCGCTCGGCGATAATCGCAAAATAGAGCACAATAACCTCACACAAAGTCAAATATAAAATTACTAGGCACACTTTACAAAGCTAACCTTTTTCAAATTTGAAATATCTTCGAATAATCAGATGAATCTTTGCTCCAAGTTGTTTTCGGCTCAGTTTTAGTTCTTTCGGGCGCCGGCGACTGATTCCGTGGATTTTCCCGTGAAACTACGACAAGTTTTTTGTCCTTTTTGCTTCGCACTTAATTCCAGGCAAGTTTAGCTGATTGTAAATTAAATTTAACTGACGAGAGAGCATTCTTTTCATTGAAGAATTCCAGTTTTAAGTGCATTTTTCACTGTTTGAAGAACCCGTAGCGCCAAAAGTTTGACAAAACTCACCGTGTTGCATTACCTGTTACGTCATTTTCATGGTCTATACTCTCATCGACCATAGAAATGAGCCAATCAGCGCGCGGGAATTCACACAGTTATTGTAAAAATATATATATATACCTTTTGTATTTCTATCAAAAACGTCACCTATTTGATGGGAATACAAAAGGTATATATATATATATATATATATATTTATAATTCAACACATTGATACACTGCCCAAATATGGTAAAAAAGTTATCGATATGCGTTATGTCTACATGACATATAACCAGCGATGGCGGTAAATTTCGCATTTTGAAGGAAAGTGAAAATGACTGCTGCCTGCAATTTCGTGTTTTTTGGCGAAAAAGTGCATGAACTATTAGTTAAAAAAGGGAAAAGAAAGAAAAAAAGAGAAGAAAAGAAAAGAGAAAAATACTGTTCACATGATTGGACAAAAAAGGCGCGAAATTTTCGCGTTGTCGCGGTCGCAGTGTTTCTTGGCGTAGCTGAATGAAAACTGGTTCAAAGTTTTAATCACCGCTCGACAAAGAGTGAATGAAGGAGAACAATTTTCGTAAAATTCCTTTGGTAATCACCTCTGGAATATG